>CAEFZY010012654.1:0-19892 GCA_903066815.1 Brachyrhaphis roseni
TCTGGGTCATAAACGGCTGACCCGTTCTTCCTGCTTCTCCAGAGACAATACAAACATGCATCCTAACACAAACAAATATCTCTCAATCCTTAATCTTTAATATTTAGATCTGTATTTTCTCTAAAAACCCAACACCCAGAAAGCACCTTGGTTTCAATTGTTTGAAACAAAAACCACAATAATCGCTTGATAAACTCTGGTGGTTCTATATGTAGAAGAAAACCACCCAGACAATAAGATGCTTATCATTTAGTGCCCAAATCAAAGCAACATTTTGCCAAGATGCATCTTATTGTCTAACAAGCAATGATCTCCGGACTCATAAAACAAAACAGATAATATTAAGACCGCTGCTGTGCAGCATGTTGTCATTAATCCTTTGGGAAAGTTTTCTTGCTGCAGGACTTTGGCAACAAAATACATAGTTACTGATTCAAGGATATAACATTTTCACGGCTTGCTAGCCCTCACATGTAGCTGCGTTTCCATTACAAATGTGCAGAAAAATTTGTTAATATTCCGTTAATGGGGAAAAAAACACAATTTTGCAATTGCAGTGTTTCCATTCAATAAGAAATGTAATTCAAATTACAGGTGAAAAGGTTTGAAAGACATTCTGCGTCATGAACCTCCTACCACTTCCTGTCGTCTACTTTGTCATTTCTGCCAGTAGTAACATCCTGTTGTTGATCACATGACTCATGCGATGCGAAAAAAGGGTATAATGAAATATACCTCATCCTACTGCAAAAAAACTTAAATTGCCGTTTTTCCATTCAACAAATTTATTTTCATAATTCCAATTTGCAAATATATGGTTAATGGAAACGCAGAAAGCGATAAGATGATGTAGTCGTTCACTTGGAGGTGGAGCAACAACTGAAAATATTGTTCAGCATATTCTCAGCTTTAAAAAAAATAATATAATACTCTATAAAGTTCCCACTTTCACGTTCTGTTCTGACCTTTTCCTTCTGCTCCCTTTCAGGGGCCTCCTGGACCTCCAGGACCCCCCGGCAAGCCAGGAATGTTCAACTGCCCCAAAGGAGTAAATATCCATCCATTTGATTTTTTTCTCAACTGTTTGTCTTTTTTTTCAAAGTTCACCATCATGTTTCTTCTTATTTTTGAAGACAGTGTTCCCCATCCCTCCCAGACCTCACTGCAAAATGCCTGTAGGTTACAGTCATGTGAACGAAGCACGGCTCAATTAACCGTTTTGTTTTTCACGTTTTAATCGTTCACCTTTTAGAGTTTGGGTTTGCCTGCCTGCTTGTCTGGTTTTCGTCATTAATCCTCCCATTTTCTACCGGTAATGTGCATGTTCTTCTCACACTAACCGACCTTTCATCGCTTAGAAAGTCTTCAGGATGCATCTGAAACATCGCTGCATGCTGCATGAGAGCAGCGGGAGGGTGAAGGTTCAGTGCTACAAGTTGTCAGAGGTAGAAGTGAAACCACATCCAGTTTGACGTTGCGTGGACTGTAACTCATCATGGAAAGAAAGCATAATCGGATTTTCTCATTATTATATTTATTACTTGATTTTTACACGTTTTAAATCATTGTTTGCAGCTTCATGCCAATGGAACAGTTGCATCAGGTCTGTCTGACTTTCTTTTCAATAGTTGCGGTCTGAATTAAAGACGCAAACCCAACAGAAGTCATGTTGAGTATTTTCTATTTAAGGAAACTGCCATCAAGGAGCAAAAGGAGAGAAGGGGGAGAGAGGACTTCCAGGGTTACCAGCTCCCCAAAGTAAGTAGAAAACTGTTTTTTCTTAAAAAAAATTTAACAAATAATGAGATTTGAATGTTTGGGATTTTGTTTGTGCAGCTTAGGCTGTGAAGCACTTTGACAAATAAACTTAACTTGACTTTCTTTTCCTTTTTAAGGTTCATTTCTCCCCACAGGTGGATGGGTAAGTTTCTCTGTTTCTCATGTTTTCTTCAGCTGATGTTCTTGAGTTGTGAATTTCTCCTATGTGTCTTTACAGCTGATTAAAGGTGACCAAGGCATGAAGGGAGAAAAGGGGGAGGCCGGGTTCCCGGGCCAGCCAGGCATACCTGGGAGGTCCGGATTGGTGGTGAGTCGTCGTTTGTTGGGTTTCTGCTTGTTTGTAAAAAATAGAATCTGTAGCTTCTTTTCCAGGATTAGAGGACTAATTACTCAGCAAGATCTAGAGAAACTCATCCATGCGTTTATCTTGAGTTTCACTGATTATTGCAAAATGTCTGTCTAAAAAAATCCTCCAGCTGCAGCTGATCCAGAACGCTGCTGCTGGTGTTCTGACTAAAACCAGGAAGGTAGAGCACATCAGTTCTAAAGTCCTTCCACTGGCTCCCTGTAGCTCAGAGAGTAGACTTTGAAATACTGTTGTTAGTTTATAAATCACTGAACAGCTGCTGTTGTCATAGCAACCTTCCAGACCTCTCAGGTCTTTTGGTTCTGGTTCTGCTCTGCAGCCCCAGAACCAGAACCAAACCTGGAGAAGCAGCATTCAGCATCTATGCACCACAAACCTGGAACAGACATCCAGAAAACTGTAAAACAGCTGAAACACTGAGTTCCTTTAAATCTAGACTAAAACCCACCTGTTTAAAGTTGATTTAATTAATAATAAACCAACGTTTTGATGTTTAGTGACGACTTTTGGAGAAATGTAACGTTTCAGTTGCTGATTTTTTGTCTTTTTATGATGGAAAGCACCTTCAGATTTGCCAGACAAATATTGATTTTTTTTCTTGATGTCATTTAGGGACCTAAAGGGGAGTCGGTGCTCGGACCACCTGGGCCCCCGGGGATGCGTGGCCCACCTGGGGCTTCAGGCTACGGCAGACCCGGTGCCGTCGGCCCTCCTGGTCCTCCAGGACCGCCTGGAATACCACAAAGATATGGCTCAGGTAAAAACCTTCTAAGACTGTTTACAGAAGACACTGTGGATGTATGATGTCCTTGTTTTGTGAAATAAAATTTTAAAGTATTAACAGAGCTGGTGTTTTTTTAAAATAAAAAGATAATAGTTTATTCTGGAAACAAATTTATTTATCTAATTAAAATACTTATATGGACCAATGAAGGATAAGAGATTAACTCAAATGTAACCAAGTCTATCTATTAGTGTAGCCGATTATATGAAGAAAACATTCCTTCATAATCAATGCTAACTGTTGTGATTCACAGCTGTGGCCATTGCTGGCCCTCCTGGACCTCCGGGACCGCCTGGAGCCCCTGGGACCTCAAGTAACTCTGCGTTTGTAAGTTTATCTTTCAAGTCAAAAGATTTTTATTCATTTTTAACTTCAATACAGATGCAAAACGAAGTATTTAATTGAATACACATGCAAAAGAATCCGCTAATAGCAGAGCTAATTTTTTTGTTTAGCGCTTTTGCTAACTTACTTAGTTTCCCCTAAGTCAATTTTTCCAGATAAATTTTAAAGCACTAATTAATTATTTAAGTTTTATCTATAAACTTGATTCAAGTTGTTACTGACTGCTAAGAATTCTTCGGGTAGTTGGATGTTTATGTGGTTGAGGATTGTTTATGCAGCGTTCCCTTGTTCTCCACCTGTGATGTGGTGCTATGTTTATTTTATACCCAGAATGCATTGCTGTAGCAAGAACAGTTTTAAAATCTACTGATTTCCTGCCAAGCCCTACTGTGTTAAATCAGCAACAGAGTTAGCGATACTCCACGACTATAAAACTGAAAACATAAGTGAAAAGGAAGAATCACTTCCTGAACCGCAAACATTCAGGAGTGTGTACATTAATACATTTTAACCCACTGAGGGTAATATACTATATTCTAACTAATGCTACAGAATTAATACATGCTAGGTGTCGATATGATTAAATTTAGCATGTTAGCTTCTGCAAAATGCTTTGTTGTTATATCGCTTTAGCATTACCAGGACTAATGTAAGGGTTAGCGCTTTAGTTAGCAATGCTTACTAGCTTTCCAAATTATAAAATTTGGCATATTTGGACATAAGTCCATAGATATTAAAATGATAAAAGTTTATACTGTTATATGTGTTTTGAATGAGCTCCAGTCTATTCCTTTTTCGTAAATTACTGGTTTGTAAATCGTAAAGTAGTATTTTGTTGTTATTTTTCCTTGAAATGCTGTTACTTTACCAACATAAAATGAATCTGTATCTTTCACCGACTTGTCCAACTGTTTTTAGCTGAAAACATTTTCAACTCGAGAGATCATGATGCAGCAGACGTCGAAGGACGAAGAGGGAACTCTGGCTTACGTCAAAGCAACAGGAAACCTCTTCCTAAAGGTTCCCCAAGGCTGGAAGGAAATACAGGTACTAGCAAAGTAATGTGGGTTATGTTTTAAACATTGCTGTTAATCAAATAGCTTTCATCCTGAACGCACTCTGTGAAATGAAAGGAGCATTTTTGCCAAACTCTTTTTTTTTTCTTGCTGTGAATCATCAGAGAACATTTCTGAAGGTGAACCAGCCGGTTTGAGGGAATGATTAATGTTGTGCTGCTGCTCCCGTTTATAAAAATCAATGACCTCATATGCTGTGTGTGATGAAGCATTGTGGCAGTTTGACTTTGGAAGCTTGTTGGATCGCACAATAAATGTTGGTTTTATGTTGTTCAAACGACGTATTTATTGTCCTGAACGAACATGAGCCAAATGGGTCAAAATATGAACGTGATTTGATTTTTCCCTCAGCTGGGCAGCCTCATCTACCTCTCCAATAACATCATCCCCCAAGATGAGGTACATACAGCACTTTTTTATTTCAATATTAACTGCGAGTTGTGTGTATTAGAGCCGTTGTAGATTAAAAAAAGGGAGAGTAAATTATTACCAAAAAGATTAATTTCAGAAAATGTCCAAGAGTTGGCAAAGCCAAAAAATATTCTAGAAAAAATATCCTTTTTCAGATATTTTCAGATGAATTTTTGAAATTTTCTAGAAAAAAAACACCTGGACATTTCTGAGTTTCAAAAGTTGAAAATGTCCTATAAAAAACATCTAAGATTAATCTGAGATATTTTCTAAAACAAACAAACAAACAAAAAAACATGGAAATATTAGTTCCAAAAGTCGAATATTTTCATTATGTTTCTAGAAAATTTCTGAGATTTTTCTAGCAAATTTTCAACTTTTTAAACTCATAAATGTTCGTTTTTGTTTTTTTGGAACATTTCTGCATTTTTGGAGGAAGTGTTCTCCCTTTTCTTTTTCCTATGTACAATGGCCCTAATATTCTGTCTTACCAAGTGTTGTAATGTTCTTCTAAAGCCTCTTGTTAACTGTTCATTCAGCCTCGAGTTGCATATCAAGTAAGAGGAGAGACGATGCAGAGAGTCCGTTCAGTCAAAGAAAGGGTAAGATCAGGATTCAGGTTGATTTTTGGTCTGATTTTCTTTCCAGAACTTCTGAGAGCTGATCTTTTTGTTTGTTTGTTTTGAATCGTCATCCATTAGCTAAACTTGGTAGCGTTGAATCAGCCACACTCAGGGAACATGATGGGGCTCGACATGGCTGACCGGATGTGTTATGAGCAGGCCAAGGCCATGGGTTTGGCTCCCAACTACCGCGCCTTCATGTCGTCCCACAAGCAGGACCTGGTCCGTGTCGTCTATCCCGGTTTCCGGGACTCTCTGCCAGTAACCAACCTCAGGGTGAGTGGGCTCTCCATGCTTAAAAGAAACGAACAAAACCTGAACAAATTGCATTAAATGAATATTTCCCCTCAGGGAGATGTGATGTTCAGGAACTGGCAGTCCATCTTCATCGGCAACGGCGGACCAGTAAATCCCAGGATACCCATCTACTCCTTTGATGGCCGGGATGTTTTAGCTGATCCTTTCTGGTGCGTGAACCCACATGATTTGTGTATGTAAACTTCTGGCCAGCATATAAAGCAGTGATATTCTCTGTGCAATAGGCCCAAGAAGAGCATCTGGCACGGTTCCACCAGCAGGGGTCTCAGAGTGGTCGACAAACACTGCGAGACGTGGCAGGCGGACGACTTCTCCGTCATGGGCCAGTCGTCCAGCCTGACCTCAAGGCTGCTGCTCGGCCAGCAGACCAGAAGCTGCTCCACCGAGTTCATCGTCCTCTGCATCGAGACCTACAAGAACTCCTAACTCTCTCAGACAAAACCCAACTTGGACGTAGCAAACATTAAAGACTCCTTGGGGACATAATTTTAGCTGTTTGTGGTTTTAAACCAACGTCATCTTTTAGTTTCCTGACTTCTGAGATCAGTTAGAGGACTGGGGGTCATGGTGTACTCTCTCTCTCCGAACAAGAATCACAGAATGTCTTTATTTATTATGAAGCAAGTCAAAGTTTTCCAACCTGGTGGCACATACAGCGATGCAGGATAAAACACAGACGTTTGACACTATGAACAAATAAATGTAAACTCAGCGACAATGAAGTTAAACATGCAACACCGCAGCTGCGTGGATATAGAGTAGCACATATTCCTTCTTTTATACGTTAGATCAAAAACACGAGGTCAGTGACTGAACCTTGAGGCCTTCTTCTCTGTTTGTTTCGGAAGGTTTTTTTTAGTGTTTTTTCTACTTCATGGAAGACCAGACAACCAATGTTGCCACCAAAGACATTTGTGATGCACTGTACTTTTTTGTTTTTTGATTTTTTTCTAGTTCTGTGTTTGTTTGATGACCATTCTTTTTAGGAGCTTTCTCTTTAAAGGACTTATTTAATTTAAATCTATTGATTTATTTATGCTGTCACAGCACATAAACATCAGACAATAAAAATTGAGAATGTAATTTATCATTTGTTTATTGACTCTCTTAGATTTGGTCTATTTTTGTACAATGTTTAACAAAAAAAAGTATCTGAGTGTCAATAGAAGGTGATAAATGTATCAAACCATGCAATACAAATTAATGTTTGAAAGAACAAAACAAAGTGCAAATGTGAGAGCGCATGTTTTGTACAAAATACAAATATTTGTGGTTTTGGGAATAAAGCTATTTCTTTTCATAAACTGTTGTTATAGATGTGTGTATGAGGGGCATTGACAACTAAAAGTGTAGGGCTAAGACAAACATGACTTAAAATGAAACTGAAAAGGAATATTGGCATTGAGGAATATCAGTGTAACTGAAAATATTGAAAATAAATTGTAACAAAAATTGATAGTGGAAAAACATTAATTGAAACTAAATGAATCAAGTTTTCACACTATTTTCTCCACTAACAGCTTCTTTTTTGGTGCTGCTGTTTTCGAATTTGATTCCGACACTTTTGGCATTCCATAACTTTAGACGTCCATGTTAAAATGTCCAGATCCAATAAAATGTTTATACTTTTTAATGCCAATAGTTCTTTTCAGTTTCATTTCCTCACTTTTAGCCCTAATAAGAATAATACACATATAAAATCACTCAATGTAAAGTTTAGTTTTTATGTTTCATTTCTATTTTTTTTCCAAAGTGGAGAACATTTCTGTTATAGTTTACATGAAATAACTTCTTTTTAAAAAAGTAACATTAGCTTAATTTTTTTCTAAAAACAGAAAAAAATGATTATTTAGATGGAAAGTGGTATCCAATGTGAAATCTAAACATTGAATACATTTATTAGAGAACTGGCTTAAGGAAAACAAATTATTTGTTTACTTGTTTTCTAGTGTGTAGATGGACGGTTTTATTTTTGTAAATCCAGAATCAAAACCTGTGCTTTTATTCTGAAAGCAAAAAGCGGAAGGGAAACGAATGATTTTTATCAACAACTAGTTCCTCGCTGGGCGCTGTGACATGTTTACGTCTACAAAAATGTTTACGTTGCTTCTTTTTATTTCGCTTATTAATCCCCCATTTTGTTCATCAACTGACAGAAACGACGAACCTATAATCGGTGAGTTTACAGTTTCCGGTAGTTAAAACCACGCAGCGGCTACCAGCGGAGTTTAAACCCCGGATGTGTCGAGTCATGTTTGTAAACGTTCGTCTCTTGTTGTAGGTGTTCTGGCTCAGGAGGTTTTCTCCCCGAAACCGAACCAGGCGGCCTACATCGCTGCCTCCTATGTGAAGTTTCTGGAGGCTGCTGGATCCAGAGTTGTACCTGTTATGTGAGTTGTTGCTGTTGTCTGACGGTTAATGACGCTTCTTTCGATCATTTTAGCGGTATTAAACTTAAATATCCTCTGGTTACAGGATTAACAAGACACTGGAGGAATACAAGACTCTGTTCAGCTCTATTAATGGGTAAAAAAAATAATTATATTGAGCGTATTGGCTCTGATTTCAAGTATGATTAACTACTTTTTCTAATTTGTTGCTGAAATATTTTGCAGTTTAGATTATAATCCTATTTTTCCAAGCTTTTCATGTGCTTTCTTCACTATAT
The DNA here is from genome assembly GCA_903066815.1 of Brachyrhaphis roseni. Taxonomy (NCBI): domain Eukaryota; kingdom Metazoa; phylum Chordata; class Actinopteri; order Cyprinodontiformes; family Poeciliidae; genus Brachyrhaphis; species Brachyrhaphis roseni. The sequence continues at coordinate 8,372 of CAEFZY010012654.1, forward strand.
TCACCGATATGGCAAGTCAGTTTATCATATAATAGAGCTAGTGGCTCTCAGCAGTGCCAGACCAAGGCAAAAATAAAAGACGCTGCTTTGGGAAACCAAACCGTCAGAGGAAAAACATTTGTTTATTCAAAGTAAGATTTAAAGTAACTGGCAAATTTACTTTATAAAACTGTGATGAATCATCATTGTTTTGTTGTTGTTACATTAATTACTAGGCTTGTCACAACAACAACTTTGGTGCACCATAAATTATTGCAATAAATGATATTATTGTTTTTAAACCATTATCAAGTAATAGAGTGAGAATGGAATAGTGAGGCAAGTTGACCCTCTCAAAGACCAAAACATTTAATTTAGTAAGGAACACTGAACATTAGATCTTTAAGGCATTTAAATATCAAAAATAAAACTAATAAAAACCACTTACAACTGAAATCATAAATAAAATGGATTATAATGTCTCTGTAAACAAAACTGACCAAGAAAAAAATATGAATTGTCAGCTCATTTTAATTTATCATGCAATAACAAATTGGCTAATTGCGACAAACTTAATAATTACAATCACAAAAGAAATTAATCTTTTGTATCTGAGTTCAGTTTATTCACAAATACATCTCAGGAAATAATTATCCTGATTCCACCAAATCTGTATTTTAAGTCTTAGTGGCAGTGGTGGTTTTAACAGGAAGTGGGCCCCCATGCAGCTTTGGGTCAGCCCTGGGCCCTTGAAATGTATTGAACACCTCTGTAGGAAAATTAGACCAGAGATAGAAAAGGTGACAACTAATTATAAATAGTTTCTTTCCCTTGAGAAATAAAATTAAGATTTCAAACAGCATTTTGTGTTTTCTCAGTTTGTCTCATATTGAAATGTATTTGAAGTTTTGATTGGGTTTGTGTGTTTTATGCGTGGCAGGATCCTGTATCCAGGCGGCGGAGTCAGCATCATCTCATCTGGCTACCAAAGAGCTGCCAAAATCTTCTACGATTTGGCCATTGAGGTGAAAGGTCAACCTGGTAGTAGCTGTGTTGTAGTGTGTAGATGGAACAGGTTTTTTTTTAACACTGTTTGGTGTCTCAGGCGAACAAGAGGGGCGACTATTTCCCGGTGTGGGGCACCTGTCTGGGTTTTGAACAGCTCATGTATTTGACGAGTGAAAAGAGTCAGCTGTCACACACCAACACGAGCGGCGTCGCCTTGCCGCTGAACTTCACTCCAGGTGCCTATGTGTTAAATATCAGGGTAGTCTGTTTAATATTTGTTTAATTATTTTGGATATTAGCTGCTTTCATTCATACCAGAACTAAATAACTGTTGTTAAACCGTTTATTACATAAAATTACACTCCAGTTCCGATGAAATATGATGGTTAAAGGTTTTAAAGTTGCTATAAGAACGACTGATGACGGATTGTTTGCTCTCCAGAGGTGAAAGGCAGCAGGATGTTTGAGGCCTTTCCTCCTGACCTCATGTCAGCTCTGTCCGCCGAGCCGCTAACAGAAAACTCCCACCAGTGGAGCCTCGCCACGCTGGTACGCAGACTGAAGGGACCTCAGGGTGTCAACAAAACGCTTAAATGATCTGTGGGAGGATGGAAACAACCATCCATCCGTAAATCCATCCGGTCTTCCATCCATCAGTCCATCCATCCAGTTACTTCACCATCTATCCATCCACCCACCCACCCACCCATCGATCCATCCGTTCAACCATCCATCAATCCATCCATCCATCAAACCATCCGTCCGTCCATCCAGTTTTGAAACTGTAGACTTAAAAGAGACGTAAACGCCCTTAAAATAAACCTTGGGTCTTTAATAACTAATCAGTCAAATCCGTTTCCTGAGACTAATCACTTCTGTTTGTTTCAGACTTACAACACAAACGAGGACCTGAAGAGTTTCTATAAAGTCCTCTCAACAAACACAGACGGAAACACTGAGTTTGTGTCAACAGTGGAAGGTGATTGAAACGGTCTCAGTGACGCGGTGCAACAGGACAGTTGTCATGACGACTGCTGTTTTCTTACCTCCGTGCAGCTTACAGTTACCCCATTTATGGAACGCAGTGGCATCCAGAGAAAAATGCCTTTGAGTGGTCCAGACCTTACATTCCTCACTCTCCATCGGCAGTCAGGACGACTTTCTACACGGCCCACTTCTTTGTGAGCGAAGGTATGAAAACACAACCGGTTTGGAGTCCTAATGCTGAGTATTTGCTTGTCTTGTCACTTAAACTCTGATCTGTAAATCTCTCTGTAGCGAGGAAGAACTTTCACAGGTTTCACTCTAAGGAGGAAGAGAGCAAAGCACTGATATACAACTATAATCCTGTTTACATTGGAAACGCGAGTGCCTTTGAGCAAATTTATTTATTCTGAGATTCCTCTTCACCAAGCTGTTCTGCTTTAATATGGACTTGATATTTTTAGTTTTCTAATTATCTAAAAATGTTGTTTTGCACTGGAAATTGAATGAAGCGTCTGTATTATTGATCAGCATCACTAGCTGATGCTGATTGATAATACAGCATCAGCTGTGTTTTTTCTGTTTGTTTTAAACACTTTTTGCTAATTTCTTGATTGAGACACTAAGTTGAATTTTTCTGGTGGTTTTGACTTTAAACACTCTAACTGGATCTCAGTATTGAATCAGAACCTGCTTATTTATACAAAGAATGTAAAAAATTGAATGTAATAAAGAAGATGCTGTTTATTTTTTGTCAATTTGGAGCAGTTGACCTTTAACTACTTTTCATTTGTGATTTTTCTTTTTCTAATGCAAAAGTATTTGTGGTATAAAGTTTTGATCTCATGTGGTTTTACTGGCACACAGCTGTATGTTGACCTTTCATGACACTAATCCTCAAAATTTTGTAAGACTTGCACCATTTCAGCATCATTTCTACTCAAAAAAAAGTAGTTGAAAATGTATTTAGTGAAATGATATGCAGAACATCATTTTAACATTTTAAAATGATGTAAGCACAAGAAAGTATAAAGTTATGTGCAAATTCTGGGAAATTTTGAAGATTTTAAAAATAGACTACAAATAAATACAAAACACATTTAGGCATAAGAAATAGTTCCAAATATTTTGTTTTCTATAAACAGGATGAAGTTCGACCAGTGACAATAAATGTTGTCTACTGGATGTTACAGGCTCAGAAAACATTTGAAGTAGGGCTGAAACGGTTGTGATGAAGCAACTACTAAAATAATCAACTAATCGATTAATCGTTAGGCCATTTGCTCAAAGACCAGCACAGCTCAGAGCAGAAAGTCAAAACGGCATAAAAATATTTTCATTTCGTACTTAAGAAGCACAACGATATAATGGGACCATTATAGATGGAAAAAAAAAAAGTTTATAAAGTAAATTTGAAAAGTCAGTAACTTTTTTTGAAGTCGAGAAGATTTTTCTGTTAAAGTTTGGCAAATTTTCAACTTTTCACACTTAGAAATGTGCAAGTTTCTTTGAAAAAATTTTTTAGTTTTTTTTTGGTTTTTTTATAATAGACTGTCGTCTGTCTCACTCAAAAGTCCTGAGGTGGAATCGTTTTAGCTTTACCCCGTTCAAATTCTGTCTAAAAAAAATATTTCCCCACCTTTTGTTATCCATTTCTAAACTGGTTAGTCCAGTATATTGTTTACAAGTGTTGGAATTTTTTTTTATCAGATTAATTTAAAATAATCATTACTTGCAGTGTTATAATATGTTACATGTATGTGTTGTTGTGGAAACTTGTGAAGAGGAAAGATCAAAAAACATTAATGACTGATAAAATATCTACTTTTTTATTCTAACACTTACTTTCATGCCACAATCTGCCAATGACATCCCTGTATGCTTTGGATAACAAAGTTGAACATCTTGGAAAAAGTCCTCCATGTGTAGAAAGAAAGTTTGTTTCCATTGGCCATTTATAAAGTCCGCTTCCAGCTCAACTCAAAGTCGGCAACAGGAGAACAAAAATGAACAACCGAATGTAACGTCCAAAGTATGTTATGCACTAATAACACTCAGGTAACATTGTTTTTCTTCCTCTTCTTCTCAGAATAAAATGATATTAGAACATTTACACACACAAGCTAACGAGACCGTGATCTCAATCACAATACTACTGCAAATATAGTTTATGCAGTTCTGTAAAAAAAACATTCAGGATGTCAAAATTTACGATGACGAACTGAGAAAAGACAGATAACGTAGCAAAGCACGTCGGAACATGCACTGGAGTGCAACATAAGACAATATAAATAAACTTGTGCCTGGATATATTCATTTCAGTGATTACATTTGCCTACTCTGCAGACGTGAAACTCTTGTAATCTGGTTTTTACTGTTCAATGAAAATAATCCCAAACTTCATTCAATTCATTCAGTTTTCAAAATTATTAGAAATAACAAAACTTCTCATTTTAAAAGCCATTTGGCATACCCTAAAATATTTTTTCTGTCATATGCAAATAGTTGCATTGAAATTAACCTATTTTTGGATATTTTAGAGAATAATCATAGATTAGCATAAAGATATCAGCCAAGTTGAACGGCTAATATGAAACTAGCAGAAAAAAAATTACCTGCACTGCTAGAAAGTTAAAAATACTATTAAAAGAAATAATGTTACATTTAGCATTAGAAATGCTATTAAAGGACATTTAGTTTTTGTGCAACGTAAAACAAGCACCACGCTAATCATTAGCGCAACAAATCGAAACGCTCTAAGATCTTGCAGCTTCGCTTTTAGTTTTAAAACTAGTGGGCAAAAATGTCAGTTTTTAAAAAGTTGTTGTTGGAAAGCAAGCAAATAATTGTTTTTGAAAGCTAAAACAACCTAGATAAGATCAGGAGCATTTATCCTCAGAGTGGTTTCATGTAAGAAGGAGCTAATATAAACATTTTCATAAAGAAATAAGCTACTTTTTCTAAAAAACAAAAGTAACTAAGTGAACTCTAGTTGAAAAAAGATCATTTTATAATAATTTATATTTTTATACCCTTGCTGGGAAGTTTCTATGTTTGTCTAAACGCCGTTAATGCATGCTTTCCAGGCTTAAAACGATTAAATCACTTACTGCAGTAAGATACTGTGGCAATGTGTTGAAGGTCTGAACCAACATGTTGGCTTTTTTTGTATTAGATAAATTTATCTTCATGTTTTCTGATAAAGTAAGGCACCGTGAATAAAGCAAGAAAATGCTATTGTTGGAGGAAACTTAAACGGATCGATGTCAAATGTATAATCTAAACAAAATGGCTTATTTCTTTCCCCGTAAAACTCATCCCAGCATAATTGAAACAGATACTGACCTAAAACATTGTTGACGCAAATAAAAGATGAGCATTTGTGTGCTATTTTACATACTGTTAACAACAGAGACAACCACAGTCCATGAAAAGTTCATCACGACTTTAAAAATAGTAACGTTCCCTGTATCCACGCAGTTCCAGACGCCCCTCACGAACACTGCCGATCAGCGCCAGGGTTCTGAATTTCATTTATATACAAGCCCATGTAGGTTGTGTGCTATAACGTTTCTTCTCCTCACAGCCTGAAAGTCAGTGTGTAGGCTTAAGCTTTCTCTCCGTTGCTTTTAAAGACGTCCATCCTGCTGTATAGGAGATTGTTTCTGGACTTCCTGTAGGTCATCGGGCCTTTGGAAATCCGTCGGATGAACAGGGGAGGACAGATCCGTCGACTGCTGGACGGCGTTGTAGACACAGCGAGTTCAACCGAAACACACGGAGGATGAGGGTTGCATAATGGACAACTTGGTCGCTCTCGGGCACGGATACAACACGGAGGGAATGTCGGACCAAATGGAGTGAATGAGCAAAGAGGAACGGCAGCCTGTCCAAGAAAATCTAACCCTCGTCTTCAACCTCCTCTTCCAAATCCTCCTCAAACACGCTTTCTGGTAGCCTGAAGCACTCCTCGAAGAAATTCACCAGGGACTGACTCAGGTGCTGCCTCGTTGCGTCGCTGTGGATGAAGTGGCCCTCGTCTGGGTAGATCTGACAGGAACAGAGTGGAAAAAGGTTGGGCTAGAAACTTCAGCGTCAGCTGAATATTTATTTATTTCAAACAGCTTTTAAAACACAAGAGGACAAGCAATCAGGACAGAGAAAAACCCAGAACAAAACGACTGGTTTACTACTTTTGTTTGAAAAGCAGCACAACTCTGGAAAAAAAACAAAGAGACCACTTAAAATGATCAATTTCTCTTGATTTTACATTTATAGGTATATGTTTGAGTAAAATGAACATCGTTCCTTTATCCTATGAGGTACTGACAACATGTCTGAAATTTCAAGCAAAAATTTTGTATGAATTTGCAGAAAATGAGAAACGGTCAAAATAACAAAAAAGATGCAGTGCTTTCAAATAATGCAAAGAAAACAAGTTAATGTTCATTTAGAAACAATAATACTAATGTTTTAACTCAGGAAGAGTACAGCTCTTCATTTTTTCCAGAGCTGTATTTAAATATATATGTATATATATATCTAAAGTGGAGCATCTTGATTAAAGCTGTAATTCTCTGCTTGTGAAAGTAAATCTGTTGAGCCTCAAAAAACAAAAGTTGGAGCATAAGTTAAACAAAAGAGAACCAATAATTGGTCCTTGTGGAACTCCTTCAGACTGATTTTAATTTGCCAATTAGACACTGAAAAAAGTGCATATAAACAAGAAAATGCTTTTAATCATACAATATGTTTGAGGGAAACAAGAATAGAACATTTATGGTTCAGGCTATTTTTAAAATTAATTATAACTTCTGCATTTTAACTTTTTCCATAATGAGTTTTCTCACTCAAAGGAGAAAACTCTTGGTTGTCATCCCTCTTTTGTGAGAGTTGAAAAGTGAAATCAAGAGTCAACTGGTATTTTTGTAAGAGTTTTTATTGGAACTGGAAAAAACTCTGGTGTAAAAGCCGACCTCAGATGTCTGTGAGCCCTGATAATTATTCCGCTACAGTTCTGCGATAGATGAATAAAAGACGTGGTGCATTTGCAGGGATCAGAAACCTCCCAAAGGCTGACAGATTTAACCAAATTAGAAATGAAACGACATACCTGCAAGGTGTAGTTGGCCTTTTCACTAATGAGCTGGGAAATGAATTTCGCTGTGTGTTGGAAGTGAACTTTTTCTGAGGACACAGAGGCAAAAATGTCATTGATGTTTCTTTATAACATATTAGAAAAGAGAACTTTAACCTGCAGTTGTACCATCAGCTGTCGGGTGAACGATAAGGAACTTCTTATCCATGAACCGAGACGCTCGGTGGGCTAAATTTGCCATCTAAGACCAGAAACAGGATGGAGTTGATGCTTTCAGTGAGAACCACAGGTTAGCAGCAGAAGTCTTGAAATGAAGACCTACCGTGTACGCTCTGGGATCCGGTTTAGGCACGCCCAGATATCTTTCAGAAAAAGCAGAGGCTGGAAAAAAAAACATGAAAATAGAAATGTAAAGTAAAAGCAAATCTGTCATGGATTGAAAACATTTTCCAGCCTCTAAAGGCGAGTTTGAACCATGCAAAGAAAAGTGGTCTAGATTTGCATTAACTGTTTATTGGGGGAAACAAAAAATCTTGACCCTGGACTGTAAAAACACAAAGTCTGACCAAGTATTTTGGTCTAGTTTCACATATAATAAGTTACGAGTAACTTTTCAGTTAGATATAAGAGTCAATAATTCCTGAATTCTGTTAAAAAGTGCTGGTTCTATCTGCTTGTTATGAGAAAACCAACAAATAAGAAAACTCTCAGCCCGTTTTTTGTTTTTTAAATTATCTCCAGTCATCCATTGAACGGTTCAAATACGAAAAAGCCTAAAATTGATGACATGTGTTTGTGTAAACCTCCTTTTCCTTTGTTGTACCAATTCAAAGTGAGAAAAATGGCCCAGCTTCTCTCTAATTTTCAGTTTCTCGACTGTATTTCTATATTTCTGCGGCTGAAACAACCATCGCTCTCCTGATACACATCTCATTCTACATCTCACACCTTATATTCCTCAGATGGATGAGGTGAGGCGGTGTATGATTGGGTTCTGAGTGCAGCTGCTCCAACACACCCGCTCCAGATTCCCAGAAAGGGGGTAAAGGTGCTGGAGATGCTATCTGTCTTTATTTCACCTTCCAGAACATTCTGACGGCTCCGGCTCGGCTCCGGCGGCCCTGCCGAGCTACTTCGACGGGTGCAGCCGAGACTGAAACATTTTGCATTTCAGAGCGCAGATAAAAACAAAAAAACGGAGGGCTTACCGTATAATTCAAAGTCGGTGATGGGTGAGAGGACAGCGCCGCATTTTATTGGAGACTCCTCGCCGCTGAGCAACAGGCTGGTCACGTAGCCGCCGTACACCTGAGGAACAACAACTGTTATCACACACAATGCAGCAAATACAAGAGCCAAGGCGACGCTGAAATGAATTCTGGGTTTTAGACGCCGCAGTACGTTTGGTCCTGAGCACCAATATGTGCTTAAGCAGCAAAGTCGACCACAGAGCAGGATTAGTTCGCTTGTGAACGCATCACCCCAGAGGGTTTATCCAAAATACTTCAACAACACTTCTCTGAAGAATCAAATTGTTTCTTCTTTTCTCTCAAATTAGAACTTTACAAATGGAATCACATCAACCAAGAGGTGTCAAATAAAAGGCCCGGGGGCCAAATCCGGCCCGCCGCAGCTTTTTATGTGGCCCTCTAAACTCCAGACTTATGCATAAATACAAACCTTCAAGATAACAGTTGTGTGCTTAAATATTATTTTACTAATAAAATTAAAGGGGGTTTATCTGCTTACTACCAAATCTAATTAGGCAACACTTACAGTTTTACTATGATTGTGGAAATTCACACAAAAATTAACAAATTGCAGCATTTTTTAGCCAAAGCGTAATTATGTTTACTGAAGATTTTCCAGAAAAAATATCAAAAATATTGGCAACTCCCACCTGCAGGTGGCAGTATGTTTTACTTCTCCACTTGTAGTCTGAGTTTGCGAGTAATAAAAAGTCACATTTACCATCATACAAAAGAGCAAATATTGCAAAATTTCTTGCAAATACTTTTAAATTAGCAATTTATAGCAAACAGTTACAAAATAGGTCCTTCAAGATAATAGTTGTGTGCTTAAATATTATTTTATTAATCAAATTAAAGTAGTTTTATCTGCTTACTGCCAAATTACATCAGTCAATACTTCCAGCTGTGTTATGATTGTGGAAATTCACACAAAAATCAACAAATTGAGCCTTTTTAAAAATGTGTCAATGTCTTAAACTTATTTCACTAATTAAATGCTTGAAATCCACATATGATGGTAAAATATGTAAAGCAGCAAACAGACAAAAAGCTTAGTTCAAAGGCAACAAGCTGCCTTTTCGAATAATTACCAGATACCATTACTGCTTAGTTTGAAATTGTTTTTTCTATTCAACATTGTCAAATTAAAAAACTTAAAATCTGAACCAGATTAAGTTAATAATCTAGATTTTGCACTATTGTTTTATTTTGGTCCAGTTCTGCAAAAATTACAGTTTAATTTACAAAAACAGAAATCCAACAAAAGTTGGATTTCTGTTTCTGATTCCCTAACCCTAACCCTATGCGTTCAGGAGCAGAACGAAACGAGGCTCGTCTTACCTGTCCAAAGGCGCCAACTCTGGATTGGTCCACATAAGGCTCTTTCAGAATAAAACTGAGGGAAAAAGTCACTATTAATATTGTGTGGAAATAAAAGCTTAAATTGACGGTGAAAACAAATCATTTGCCACTTTTCATACGTTTATATTTCAAATTTTGCTAGATATAGATATAGATAAAATATGTTGTTTCATGGTGGAGATTTTTTTTCCCTATCAAGGTATGCAAAGAAACATCTCAGTTCAGTCCAATTAAACTAGAATATTTTTTTTCTTTCCTCAGATAAAATGCAGCAGGTTCTGAAGTCCGGCCCAGTAACAGGCTCGTACTTGAGAGCGTCCTTCTGATCCTGCTCCTCAAACACGCCCAGCTTCTTATGGATCCGGTGCAGGACGTTGGTGCCCTGGAAGCCGCTGCCCCGCCCGTCGCAGCGCACCACGATGGCGCCAAAGCTGCTCACCAGAACCGTGGCCCAGTCCAACACAAACCGCTCCGACACCGTCTGGCCACCAGGTGTCCCGTCACTGTTCCAAAGAGTAAATGTTATCAGCTGATAACGTGAGTATTTTATTTATTTTCACAGATACGTACACAAGAAGGAGGAGCGGGTAGTGGGACGTATCCATGAAGCCGGCAGGTTTCAGGATCTTTAAAGACAAAACTGAAATCCAGAGGAACACAACTGTTTTATAAAGCTTAATCAAAATAAGTTACAACACTTATTGGCACACAGGTAAAGATGTGTGAAGTAAATGTTTACAACCCTCCTTCCAACTCATTTAATTAAACCCCCGGTTTCAAATCACCTTCCAACCCTCTTTTCCCATCCATAGTTTTTCCAGTTTTTTTTACATTTCACTTTTTATTCAAGGTGGCTGTACTGATGCACTGGAACGTATCTGTGACTGTGACATACTGTAGTCGTCCATGTTGATCTCCCTGTACTCCACTGTGGGCATCTGCATGGAGTCCAGAGTCAGACGGAGGTTCTCATTGCTCTCCAGTTTAGAAACCTCTGAAATACCTGCAGACAGCGAACAATCAGAGGGATGAAACACAATCCAATGAAGTACACAGAAGATGCAACCCTTCCGGCTACATCTATCCAAGATCTCCCAACAAAAGCCAAGAAGGAAAAGAAGAGGTAAGACACCTGACGCCTGCTGAAAATGTGACCTTGATTTGCTGTAACAGCTAGTTTCATTTCTTTGAAACACACAGGGAAGCAGCTGCTTTTATTCATGGAGCACAGCTTCCACGGCAGGCGAGGTCAAACGGGCGAACATCGCATGTTGGAATTGGTTCGTCCTCGAATGTCCAGAAACAAGCGACTTCCAGGAGGGAAATCAACTCAGCGGCTGCCACAGCTGCTCCTGCTTACGGATTCAGATAAACGTTCCTGAGCTGCTGGAAGGACAGGTCCAGTAAAGCGGGAGAGGGACCGCACGTGTTTCAGCACCTACATGTAGATGAATTCATTTGACCTCGTTTCTGTAGACTGTCATGAAACCTTTTCTTGACCATCTCCTCCTCAAGATGAAGTATTTTATCTCTCAGGTCAGAAGCGTTACAGTAAACTACGGAGCCCCCTAGGGGACATGGGGATTTTTTTTCACGTTTTCACTGAGGCTCTGTAAGAACCATATGAATGAAATAAGTAATTATTGATATTGACAGGAACACGGGGTTTTGACACGGGTGGTGGGTGTGTGGATGTGGGCGTGACGTCATCAAGTATGAATGGGAAGGTTACTGACTGCTGGCTTTGTGTGTGTGAGGAAGCAGGTGAGCGGGTTGATCAGTCCTCGCAAAGTTAGGAGCATGATGATCAAAATGGAATAAATCGATAATTGTGACAGAA
>CAEFZY010012655.1:0-27498 GCA_903066815.1 Brachyrhaphis roseni
TACAGTGTTTTTACAGTGTGTTTACCGTGTTTTTACAGTGTGTTTACCGTGTTTTTACAGTGTGTTTACCGTGTTTTTACAGTGTGTTTACCGTGTTTTTACAGTGTGTTTACCGTGTTTTTACAGTGTGTTTACCGTGTTTTTACAGTGTGTTTACCGTGTTTTTACAGTGTGTATACAGTGTGTTTACCGTGTTTTTACAGTGTGTCTGTGGAGTGTCAGGAGTGTCGGGGGGTTTCTTACGGCAGCCTGTGAGAAGACGTGATGTCTGAGCAGCTCCTGGAGTTTCTGCTGGGCCTGAAAGAGAAGCAGATGAGCTGCAGCAGCTGATCAGACGGTAATCTGTGCTCTCCTCCGTCTCCGGCTTACGCTGCTCAACATGTACAGGATGCTGCCGTCTCGGGCCCGGTCCACCGCCTCGTTGGTGGGAACGAACACGGTGAGAGGTCCGGGTCCGCGGAGAGGAGGGGGGGAACCACAGTTCTGTGAATGTTAAACGTGGGATTTTTAAAGGTGGAGTCCAGGAACATCAAAACTCCCCTCAGTTAAAACCACATGTGATTTTAACTGAATTTCTTATTTAATGGAAACATAGAAATTGTGAAATTGACAAAGTTTTGCACACATTTGTAAAGAAAACGCAGGTTTGCAGGGTAACACTTTATATGAAGCTCTGTGCACAACATGAGACAATCATAAATATGAAGGAGTCTTCATGTTTATGACTCTCATTGAATTGATTTTTAATGCAACTTTTATTGACCAAATAATGCAAAATCAACACTTTTAATGCAAATTTTAATGCAACTTTGAGTTAAAACTGTCATTATTTAGCGAATGACACTTCATGATAGCAGTCAGACATACATGGAGACTCCTTCATGTTCATCACAGTGTTACGTCACATCTCTTCAAATTAAGTGTCCTTAGCATGTTTTGTTTTCTGGGGGAAAATGTCATGTTTATACTCACATCAACCAGAGACAGGAAGCGGTTGAATTTCTCATCTTTCTTCAGGATCTCCCCGATCGTCTTGTCAGCAAACTGGACAGAGAAGCAGAAAATGATCCGAAACGTTTCGCTGAGAGGAAACGCAGCAGAACGGGGAAGCTGAACCGACCCGCTCGTCCCGGACCGGCCCGCCAGGAAGGCCGCCTGTGATTGGCCGGTCGATGATGTGGATGACGCCGTTAGCCGCGGGCAGGTCCGCCTGGACGATGGTGAACGGCCTGCTGGGATCGCTCATCAGGATGAACTTCTGCAGAGAAACAACAGAAACAAACCGTCTCTTTTCAGATTATTATTGGAAACTTTAACTTAATTAGACTAACTGCACTGATGTTTTGAAGCCATTATTTATAAATTAGTCAAAGTTTATTTATTTAGCACATTTACAACAACCTCTGCTGACCAAAGTACTTCACAACAATCACAACATCACAGGTAGATAAAAATAAATAAAAATAAGTTTGGTAAAAATAATAAGACAATTTTATACCAAAAAATAAAATGAAGGAATTAAAAACCAAAACATACTTAATTTTAGCTGCAGGGATTTCCAAAAAATTCAAATCTGTAACATCCTCCTTTTTTATTATTATTTTTTTTTAATGTGAGGATTTAACATCAGAATATTTAATCAGAAAAAAAAACATTTCAGAAGAGAAATATTGCTTTGGTTCTCTTTTCAGTTTCCTGTCTGATTATTTCTGGGTTTGTTATTGTAGGTTTTCTATGTCCAGCTCCTGTGTTTTTATTATTGCCAACAGCAATAAGTAACTATATATTAATTATATACTTTTGTTGTATACATGATGTAAATTTATTTGAGAGCAGCGTTTTAGTGCTTAGTTCTATGTAGAAGGTTTGATTTGACATGAAATGTTGAAGTGAACTGAACATTTCTGCCTCTCTGAGCCTGATAAAACAGGCCTGAGGTCAAAGGTCACTGAATAGGGTGTGGCTAAAGGCTTGCTTCAGAGCAGCTGTAAATATCTTCTCAGAGGAGCTTGACTTGACACACCTACTGTCGTAAACAGAGAGGAAATGATGCGTGCATTGAAGCTCCGCCCACTCTCTGTCAGGCAGACAAACAGAAAGCAGTTTTCCTTTCTTGCTTCTGACTGAAGTCGAACTCCAAGAAAACAGCTGAAAGATTCACTTCAACGGCATAAACTGGAGACGGGGACACGGAGAACTCTGAAATACTGGATTTGAACTCCTTCAACCTGAAAAACTACAACCTGGGAGAGATCAGCTCAAAGTGAAAGTAACTCTCCGTCTGCTTTGTCTTCAGCCGCATTCAGAGACAACATGTCCTCCAGGCCTGAGGAGGATCTGTCCTGCCCCATCTGCCAGGACATCTTTAAGGACCCGGTGGTTCTGACCTGCAGCCACAGCTTCTGCAAAGTCTGCCTGCAGACCTGGTGGAGGGGGAAGAAAACGCAGGAGTGTCCCTTCTGCAAGAGGAAGTCGTCCCGTAGCGACCCGCCTCGCAACCTGTCCTTAAGGAACCTGTGTGAGGCCTTCATGGCCGCCGCGCCGTCGGAGCATCTCTGCACTCTGCATTCTGAGAAGCTCAAGATCTTCTGCCTGGACCACCAGGAGCCGGTGTGCGTCATCTGTCGGGACTCCAGGATCCACAGCGAGCACCGGTTCCGGCCCGTGGACGAGGCGGCGCAGGAGTACCGAGAGGAGCTGCAGAAGATCCTGAAGCCTCTGCAGGACAAGCTGGACGTCCTGCAGGACGCCAAAGCGGACGGGGACCAAACCCTGAAGTTCATCAGGCTGCAGAGCCAGCAGACCGAGAAGCAGATCAGGGAGCAGTTTCAGAAGCTGCACCAGTTCCTGCAGCAGGAAGAGAGGGCAAAGGTCGCCGCTCTGCAAGAGGAAGAGGTGAGGAAGAGTGGGGTGATGAAGGAGAAGGTGGCGGCTCTGAGCAGAGAGATCACGGCTCTGTCAGCGACCATCACAGCTGCGCAGGCGGAGCTGAAAGCCGCAGACGTCTCTTTCCTGAAGAACTACCAGGAAACGGTGAGGAGGGTCCAGCAGCGCCCCCTTCAGGACGACCCGCAGCCCGTCCCCGGAGCGCTGATAGACGTGGTCCAACACCTGGGCAACCTGACCTTCAACATCTGGAGCAGCATGAAGCGGGTCGTGTCCTACAGCCCCGTGGTTCTGGACCCGAACACGGCGGACCCGGAACTCGTCCTGTCCAGCGACCTGAGCAGCGTCCGGTCCGGAGAACGGAAGCAGCTGCCCAGGAACCCGGAGAGGACCCGTTTCTCCTGCTCCGTCCTCGGCTCGCAGGGCTTCGCCTCGGGGACGCACGGCTGGAGCGTGGACGTCGGGGAGAACCGGGACTGGGAGCTGGGCGTGCTGGGGGACGCCGTCCAGCCGGGCGGAGCCCCGGCGGCGCAGCTGTGGAGGATCTCCTTCTGCCAGGGGAAGCTCACCGCGTTCTCCGGATCAGAACCGGAGACAGAGCTGCCGCTGAAGGCGCCGGTGAGGAAGATCGGCGTCCATCTGGACGTAGACAGGGGGAGGCTGTCCTTCCGTGACCGCGGCACCAACACCAACATACACACCTTCACACACAGCTTCAGCGCCACGCTGTTCCCCTACATTTACACCGAAGACCCGGTGCCGGTCCGGCTCCTCCCGGCCAGCGTCAACGTGAGCGTCAACAAAAGCACCTGAGAAGATCCACAGCCTGTCGGTTCGACAGAAGGTTTATGTTCACACACAGTTTACCATCTCTTAGCTGAAACTCCCTCATTAGTTTGTCTATTTTTGATTTTCAGATTTATTGGTGCTAATTTCCTTCATTTTAGTAGATCGGCTGACACTTTCATGTGAAGTTAATTTTATTCACCGATCTTTTCTATCTCAGCAAAGATCTAATTATCATCCTGTGTCCTCTTGATCCCGTCAGCCAGGTCATGTCTGTATGTTTAAAGTTAACAATAGTCGCCCCACTGCTACCAACTCAGCAACTTTCTTGCTATACGTAGTTAGCAACATTTTAGACAAAAAAGTCAGTATCTGTCAAAATCTGAAATGGCAGGTCAGGCTTTTTAAAGCTTGGCGATCGGCCAGGAACTGCAATTGGTGCACCCCTAATTTTAAATCTAAATTTTAAATCAGATCTCTAGAAAACAAGCGACACGCTGGTCTATAAGTGCAAAATATGAAGCTGGGATGACAGAAAAAATGTTTTTCTAATCATCCGAATTAGAGGTGGGCGATATGGAGTCTTGTGAAACATTTGTGATATTGATGAAAGTGAGGATAAAATCTATTTCTCCGTTTTTAGTTAACTGTGATAACTAAAAACACAGTTAACTAAATGTGTTTCCAGACATTCTCATGTCTGAAAACAATGAAAATGTTTATGTAATTTCCTTTATTTTTCTTTTCTGAACTCAGTCGGACATGAAAATATTTAGTTAATTCATATTTCTTTCTAAGGAGGGACGTCCTGCCTTACAGATTTCTGTTTCCTCCAACCTTCTCAGTGAGCGACCCAAAAGTTGTTTTTATCAGATTCTGGGGTTCTGACAGACCTTCAGGTCCAGTTCAGATAAAAGTGGTTCTGTTAAGGGATTCAGATCTGACAGAAACATTTTGGGGGTTTTTATCTGCAGAGGTTCAAATAATTACATTATAAATATTATAAATCTGCAGGAAAAATACAATGAAATTGTGAAATGTGCTTTTGTCTTATTTTAATGAATGTTAATGAATATTCAGTGTGGGATTTTATTTAGTTTCAGTTTTACTTTGAGGTGCAATTTTAGCTAAAAAGCTAAATATTGAAGTTACTTGTTTTGATTTTAAAATAAACTGAGTCAAAATTATTATCTGAGTTTAATGATCATTTTCCCTGATCAATGTGAAATTATGTTACTGTTTAGGGAGGTGGTGAAAAAAGACAAACCTATTTATTCATTTATGTAAACAAAATAACTGATTTCTAATCGTTTGCTATAAAATGAAATGTTTTTATAAATTTTCTTTTTAACATGTTTCCAATTGTCAACTAATTTTAATGTTGGGAAGAATAAAAATCCAATAAATTTTATCGGCTTCGTGTTTCTTCATTCAATATGTAAATGTTTTTATTACTTATTCGAGTTAATCTTAATAATCTCCCAGCAGGAACCATGTTTGAATCGTAATCTGTTGCTGACAGACCAATCAGCTTCTGAGAAGGAAGAATGACCCGGTTCTGGTTCTGGTTCTGGAGGAAACGACTGGTCACCTTGTTGGCTTTGACTCTCAGCTTTCCTCCGCCGTAGAGGCTGAAGTCTCGCCCCTCCAGGTCCTGGTAGAGGTGCTGACCCAGGACCAGGTGGTTCCGGCACACCTCCTCCTCGTTGACGCCCTGCAGACGGAGCAGATCGGGTTCAGCCACACGGGCCTCGACTGCAGAACCGACCCACAGAACCCACTTTAACAGATAAAACTCTTTAGATATAGGATTATAATCTGAATCGATCAGCTATAAACAGATTTTTTTCTCAAATTTAATTTGCATGCTGAGCTCAGAGATGTTAAAATAAGGCTTCCTGTGGTTCTGATTGGGTTCTGGACCTAATTTATCGTCTAAACATCACTGTTATTGGTGATAAATGAGCCAAGATTATCTGCAGAAGGTTCAAACTAACGAGGTTCTGAGCTCAGATCCAGACCCGGGTTTTCATCTCAACAAATCTAGTTGAGTTTTGTCAATGTCCAATCTGTGAACCGGGTCACAGCGAGCATGACCCTGTGACCCGGTTCTGACAGAATCAACCTGAACAGGAAGCTGGACCCACACTTAGAGGTTCTTTGAGGAGCGGGAAGAAAGCAGTGAAGGGTCCAGAATGACTCAGAACCATGGGACAGCCTCCCCCTGTAGAAACAGAAACAGCAGATTCACAGCAGAACACCCACAGAACCAGCAGCAGCAGACGGGTCCATAAACCCAGATCCTTCACCCAGGAAGAAGACAATCAATCAGAGGAGGAGAACCGACCCGTCGCCATGGAAACTAAAGCAAAGGCCCGCTTTCACGCTTTACCTCCTGGGTGGTGTTTTCTTTATTTTACCGAACAAGGCGACGGCTCCGGTCAGGTTCTCCCTCTGGTTCCCTCTCTGGTCCAGCTCCATGAGGCGCGCCATCAGGTTACCGTAGCAACGGTGTCCATCGCCAATGAGCCCCGGCTCGCACAGACACCTGGTTTACCAGGAGCAGAAGGATGAAGGTTAGTGCTGCTGTTCTCGCTCTGGGCTCTAGAGGGCGACCAAGTTCCTCTCCCTGGATTCAGCGACACAGTTAGGGTTCTGGGGAAACTTTACACCGCTCACTTTTCACAACGAAACAAAACAAAACGGAACGAAACAGGAATGACTTCAATGAGGTCATTTTTATAGAGATTCAAACCGAAAACATCAAGTGTTCAGAAAACTTTCATGAACTAAAGAATAAGGTTTAGGTGAGGTTAAAGTAACTGAAACACACTTTGATTTATAAAGCTAAGTTCACAGGAATTAGTTACTCTATGAGTTAATTCATTGTTTCTGGTTAGAGTGTCCAGTCTGGATCCCTGGAGCGCCATCTGACCTGGGTTTTCCATCCAGCTCCGTCTGGCAGGTCGCCGTGGGGTCGCAGGTCACGGCTGTGCAGGCGGAGACCAGCTGGCAGCCGTGCTCAGCGCTGCCGCCTACAGGCGACATGCCCAACATGCATTCACAGCTGGACTGAGACACAAGAAAACAGGAGAATTAAAACAGCGGCTGAGAGGATCCAGGTTCCCTCAGAACCGGATTTGGGTTATCTCAGACCCGGCTCCAGGGTTCAATCAGATCTAGCTCCAGATTCCTTCAGATCTGGATCCGGGTTTTCTAGAGCCAGCTCACGGTTTCCTCAGATCCAGCTCCAGGTTTCCCCAGATCCAGGTTTCCTCCTCACCTTGTCGGGTCCTTTGAAGACGCAGACGGTGGAGTTGGCGGGACAGCCTCCGTTGTTGACCATGCAGGGGTTCTTGGGGATGCAGATCTTCCCGTCTCCGTCGTAGCCGGGTCTGCAGGTGCATCTGATGTTGCTGGCCTCCCTGGAGCACTGCGCGTTGGCGTCGCAGTCTCTCTGGGAGCAGGCGGCTGAGGACACAAGCAGCTCAGCTCAGTCAGAGCCAGGCATCTCTGCTTTTAGGTCACCCAGACTAAGCAATAAAACCTCGGCTTTGAGAACCTTCTTGCTCTGAGAAAGTTTCATGAAGCTCTTTCATGCACAGTCTGAGGCGCGCCTCACCTAGACACTTGTTGTCCTTCATCTTCCTGTATCCAGGCAAGCAGTCACAGTCGGCGTCTTCTGCTTCTCCTTTGCAGTAGGAGTAGGAGCTGCACCTCCGGCACCCTCTGCTCACTACCGACACACAGCAGGGTGTGAAAAGCTGCCTCAACAACTCCTGCTTTAAAGCTGCACAATTTAACTTTTACTAAAAATATCTATTTTTACAGCAGTCGTGACAGTTTGACAGATAATCTGTGAAACATACAAATCTCCTCTGTGCTTACTAGAAACAACCAATCAGAGCCAGGTTCAGGGTTTTAGCGCTGTTAATCACAATCTCATGTGGCGCTGCTCACCCCACCACCGCTAAAGTTTTCGCCGTGTCAGCAGATCCTGTTGTGAATGGTCAGGCTAGTTAGCATAGCCACCGATAACAGCAGCTCAACGATGTTGCTGTAGCAGTAAGTTATACATGAGGATGATTGACAGCACGCAGACCCTCTTTATGGCTCTGATTGGTTACTTTTAATAAGCAATAAATCAACTAATTGCATAATAAGATAAAACAAGCTAAATAATTTGCATAATTTATAGTTTTTTTCTCTTTCTATCAGAAACTGGATGATAAAGTCTTCAGTCTGGTACTTTGGTCTCAGCTGAATCTTATTTTGAAGGACACTTTTGTTTATAGAGACTCCATAATTCATTTTATTTGTTGTTTTATTTATTTTAGATATTTAAAATGTCTTCCAGTTCCAGTGTTAAGTGTTCATTAAAATTTAAAGTTTGTTGATCTGAGCTTATTGTTCTTACATTATTTTGCCATTACCAGGATATTTCTGAAAAGTGGTCTCAAAACAACAATGTAATCATTTATTGCGATAACGTCTGGGACAATTTATCGTCCGTTTGTTACGATGACAGGCGTCCTCCTGATGATGACATCATCACCTGCAGCTCAGCCTGAAGCAGCGTTTAGCGCCTCACCTTGGTCACAGCGCCTCCCAGTGTACGGAGGCTGACACCAGCACTGCCCATCACCGTCGGGGCCCTTGTTACACAACCCATTGACGCAGTCACACTCTGGACACACACAAAGTCCTCAGAGTCAGGCTGCAGCTCGTTCTGTCTTCAGCCACTAAAGCACAGGATGCAGAACTGAAATGTTAGACTGGATTGATAATCTTTAACAGAGGAGCCTGGTTCTGATCTGGTTCTGATCTGAGGAAGGAATCAGGATGCTAAAGACAGCTGCGTCTCCTCCAGCTAGCTGCTCAGCCGGTGATGCTGTTCTGCTGATGAACCATCATTTTATCCAGGTGTGTTGAACCAGAGAAAGAAAAAAAACCCTGAACACGAGACAGAGCGCCTACCTTTATCACACTTCTCCCCAAATGCATTTGGATTCTTACACTCCTGACAAGCAAATCCAGAGAAACCCTCCTGCAGAAAGAAACAAACATTTTTATTCTATTATGTATAAAAACACAAAATGCTGTCAGCTTCCTTCTGGAACGAACATGTCTGGGTTCAATAAAGTGAATGTAGTCGCAGCTGAAGGCTGATGTGTTATCTTTCTAAATGGTTTTCAGGCGTTTCTGCTCAGACTCTCCATTAAACCTAAATATCTCAGAGAATGGGATCAACACCGGAGCAGACAGATGAGCCACTGGTCTGGTCCGGTCCTGAGTTTAAAGGCCAGTATTACGTAAAATCAACTTTTTTCAGCTTCACGTCATGTTGTAATGTTATTCTCTCATGAAAAACATACCTGGAGTCTTCCTGTGGTTCTTTTATTCAGCAGTAAGAAATACTTTTATAAATAATTTTTATAGAAATGAAAGGTAACAGTTACTTGATTGTGCTATGAAATGGCGATCTCTGCCTGGAAAACACAGTACTGGCCCTTTAACATGAGGAACGCGTTGCTACCTTCAGGTGCACTCTAACCTTACAGATGCAGGTCCCGTTGCCGATGTCTCCATCCACACAGTCACCGTTGTAGTTGCAGATCCTTCCTGACCAGCTTGGGCATGCTGCGCGCACACACACACACACACACACACACACACACACGGAGGAGATCACAGATCTGGGATGTTGTGGTGATCAAACAGCATCAACTGCAGCAACACGTGGGAAAGAGAAACCCGGCTCTCAGGAATGCTGAGCAGATAAAACTAAGACAGAAGCAACACTTCTTCAGGTTTTGGGGCTTTGGTTACTTTTTTCTTTACATTTTCTAAGCTCAATAATTGGTTGATGGCTTTTGAACAGGTGAATGATAATGGCAAAAATTTATAAAAAATATATTATATTTTTAACAACTTCAATAACAATCATAGACGATATTCCACATTTTCTGCATTTTTTTGTGCAAATAAATTTTTTGACTTTCTTTTATAAACAGCCACTGGAATAAGAAATATATTCATATATAAATTTATACAAAAACCATATCAAAGGAAATATAAAATACACAAATAAATATAAATGTAAAATAATTTTGGCCAACAAAAAATTACCTGTTATCAGTTACTGAGTGTAAATAAAAATACTTAAATACAAAATGCACTGATTGCAATTTTCTGGCCGATCGTCGGTTAAAGAGCCTTAGCTGACCATATTGATTTTGGCCGATACCAATTTTTTTTTTTGTCTGGAAAGTTATTAGATATAGTAAGAACATTGCTGAGTTTGTAACAGTGGAGTGACTATTGTAACTGCAAACATGCAGACGTGACCTGGTGGGATGTGACCTGGTGGGATGTGACCTGGTGGGATGTGACCTGGTGGGATGTGACCTGGTGGGCCTGCATGTTTGCAGGTCAGGTCTGCATTCCCACCAGGTCATGGAGATGTGGCTGATTTATAAACCTTTGCTGAGATCGGGGGAAAAGATCGGCTTCACATGTAAGTCTCTGTTATGAGCTGTGAGTCCTGACTGACACACAGATTGAGGGTTACGATTAGGGATTAGAGTTGACCTGAGAGGGCGACTCACAGAGACACAGCGGGCCCCAGCGGCCAGAGCAGCACTGCGGTTGCAGGATGTTCTTCACACACAGGTGGTGGCATCCATCGAGCTCCAGCTCCCTGCCGCCGATCTGCACCACGTAGCTGCAGAGGAGAGGAGGATGATAATCTGAGCTCTCATTATGACCGTCCCCGGGATTGAGGTCAGGGTTGATCATCCAGGTTACTATAGTTAACCAAAACTAACAAAATAACAAAAACTGAAACTGAGAAAACACTATACCCGGGGTCTGGACCCGGTGCCTACCTGCAGTTGGAGGTGCTGAGCCGGCTGAAGCCGCGCGGGCAGCTGGAGGTGACGGAGGCGGCGCAGGAGGTGCAGGTGGTGTAAACATCCAACCGCTGAGGAACATCACAGCGACCAGGAGGAGGCGTCTGGTGGGAAGAGCAACGTTCACCTCAACCACGGCTTTCACTCACAAACTCACAGAACTTTAATCGGGGCTGAGGGAAACGTGGATCATCACTACTAAAGAGAAACGGTTAACTTTTATAAAAAATATTTATTACGTATTTGTTGAAACTGTCACTATGTGTGACAGAATGGTTTGCCTTCTAACTAGAAACAACTAATCAGAGCTAGGAGGCGGATCTTAGCGCTGTTAATCACAATCTCATGTGGGGCTGCTCATGCCCTTCGCTCTTACCTTTTTGCTCTATGCTATGTTGCAGCTAGCATATTCTGTCATACCAAACTGTCACAAGATGATGACGGTTTATAAATATGGAAAAAAACAAACTCTTTATAAAAGTTACATACTGCAGCTTTAAACTTTTCCACTTTCAGATATAGAGGACGACACCTTTAGCAGTCAGCTAGTGGAGCTAGCATCATGCCTGTGTGGTCTTAAACGAAGAGCAGTCAAGTTTTGAACACAAAACCGAAGCCTGACTGGTCAGAATATTCAGTCTCCTGGATATCACCCAGACGCTGCAGCAGGGTCTTAAAGAAACATGTATTTGGTGAGACGTCAGTAAATCCAAAGTAGAAATGGATGTTGTCTCAGACAAGAGACCAAAGAGAGCAGTAGTGGCCAAACAAAGTCACCTTTATTTATATAAAGAAGCTTAACAACAGAGTCACTTTGCAAAGTTCTTAACATAAAAGAAAATTAGAATCTGAATTTAAAAAAACAAACAAATGACACAGCGATCAGGAAAAAACTTTAAAATCAAAATAAAAAGAGCTGGGTCTTAAAAGCACAGGCCCTGTGAAGACTGAATTGGAGTTTTCAATGGAAAAATTGCCATAATTTGGGTACCTCAATGGTAAAAATCTTAAATAGAGAAAAGAGGAGGACAGAGTAACAAACCCTGAGGAATCCCACAGGAAAAAGGTGCCAGTGAAAATAAACTTTTGATTATTAAAAACAGAAAATTCAGTCAGACATGAAAAAAGTCAGTTCAGTGGTGCCGCTTTAATCCCACCCAACGCTCCAGACTGAGAGGGAAGAAGAAGGGTTTTATGGGAAATGTAGGACCGGTGGTTTGAGTTTCTGATCTCTCCTAATGTACCAGTTTCTGAGTCACAGATTTTAGAGTCTGGCTCTGCAAACACTGCCAAAGTTTGTCTGAACAGCAACCCTGAAAATTGATTTTTCATATTTCCCATTCAGAGCCAGAAGTTAAATTTTTCAGGCTTAGAGAGTAAAATATCTGACCAGAAAGCAACCGGTACTAACAGACTTATCACAATACAAGTGTTCCATATCAGTCAATATCAATAATAATTGATTAGTTTTTTGTTTTAAATATCTGAAATACTGCCACACTGATGGGGTGGCATTTCCTGTTTTGCCCAGTTTTTACTCCAGGCTTTCGTCTTTCATTTTAAAGCAGTTATGAGGCACAATAATGAAACCTGAAACTGCTGCTGTGCAAACGTTACTCAGCAGGTTGTTGCTAGGTAACCCAAGAGTGAGCAAGTTGCTAGGCAACCAAAAAGTGAGTGAGTTAGTTGATCCTATTAACCTTGCTTAGCTAGCCATGAGATTTTGAGAGGCTAAGTCTTCCCTCTGCCTACATCCCCCAGAATGCTGTGCAGTTCTGAATTAAAGTATATGGAATATTGGATATTCCATCAGATGGAATATCTATAGATAATGATCAAGATTTTATCACAATATATATTTTTATTGATTTATTGTCCAGCCCTGCAGTTCCAGTCCTACAAATACTGTCTGATATTTTTAAGTCTTAACTGGAGAATAAAAAATGAACAACATCAGAACCCAACGTAAACAACTTGTTGTTATTGTCTCAAGTTGTTAATGTTTGTAGATTTTTGCTTATTAACACGATTTAGTGAAGTCAGAATGAATACTAGAGAGTTCTTGACTGTTGTTTAATGACAAAAGGTCTTTGTCTGACTTGCTCCTGCCTGCAGATGATCGACCTTTTTCATTCATTCAGCAGACGGTTCTGGAGATAACCTGAAAAAAGTGAAACCTCGGGCTGCAGATATGTTTTAGACAATCCCTGACCACCTAGATCTCTGGTGAAAAGGAGAAAGAAGAGAGTCTGAGGCGGTTTACCTGCTGTTGTCCTGAAGTTTGGATGTAGAGATCCAGGAAGAAGAGCAGGAAGAGCAACATGGCTCAAAGTCTCACATCCAGAGAGCAAAATAAATCTTCGGTATCTTCGTTATGCCGAGTAAATGTCCAGAAATTAAAATCTATCACAACTTTTAACCTTAAAATCCAACCTGCCAACTCAGTGCAGGAAAAAACACATGGACAGCAACATCCTCTGTTCAGCAACACAATGGGCAACTATTCCAGCAGGAACAACTGTCAGGCAACTGAAAGCTGCCTCCTTCTTATGGGCACAGAACCGCGCAAAAGAAAAAAAAAATCAAAGCTCTTATAAAAACAAACAACAGGGTGGATCCAGGCGTGGACGGTGTTATCAGCAGATTTCCTCACACTCTTTGAGCCCAATGTGTGAGGAAGTAACCAAGAACAGCAGCAAGTTACCCAGAGTCCAGCGCCTGCCGTCTTTTTTTTTTTCCTCTAATCTAGGAAGGAAACATAACAGAAACTAGCAAAGACAGGAACCTCTCAGCAGAGGTCATCTCCTCCCACGTGACCCGGCGGTACCAGCAGAGGTACCGCTGAAATGCTTCACAACTGCAACAGCCAGAGGGAAACATGGACGTAAAAGTAGCAGAAAGTACATTCAACAGCTCTGACATTACTGTTACTCATAAACAAGAATGTCTTTTTGATCCAGTTTACCTTCAGAACCGTCTGGAATCAACAACCAGTCAGTGAACCTGCAGCAGGAGATCAATGTTTCAGCTGTTTTACAGTTTTATGGAGGTTTGATCCAGATTTGTGGTGGACAGAAGCTGAATGCTGCTTCTCCGTGTTTGGTTCTGGTTCTGGGGATGCAGAGCAGACCAGAACCAGAACCAGAAGACCTGAGGGGTCAGGAAGGTTGATACGGCAGATCTTTAATGTATTGTGTTGCTAACCCATTCAGTGATTTATAAACTACCATCAGTAGTTTAAAGTCTCTTCTGTCATTGTAGGGACTTTAGAATTGGGTGATGTGCTCCATCTTCCTGGTTTTAGTCAGAACACCAGCAGCAGGTTCTGGATCAGCTGCAGCTGGAGGATTGTTTTTTTTATTCAGACCTGTGAAGACGCTGTTGGAGTAATAAATATGACTAAAGATAAATTCATGAATGAGTTTCTCTAGATCTTGCGGAGACATTAGTCCTCTAATCCTGGAAATGTTCTTCAGGTGATAGAAGGCCGACTTTATAACTATTCTTATGTGACTCTGAAGGTTCAGGTCAGATTTGAGTCTGATCTTTAGTTTCCAGCTGTAATAACTGGAGCTGACTGAATCGCTCCCCTTTAGGTCCAAAGATAATAACTTCAGTTCTGTTTCTGTTCAGCTGGAGAAAGTTTTGGCACATCCACATATTTATCTGGTGTAAGCATTTATTCAGTGATTGGATGGTTCTGAGTCACCTGGTGACATCGTAATGTAGGTTTAATAAACATCTTGTGATCAGAAGACTGTAGGTTTGATTCCAGCTTCATCCTGCCACATGTCGATGTGCCCCTGGGCAAGACAAAGAAATCCCAGTTCTTTATGTAAGATTCGAACCAGTTGAGCACTGAACCCAGGAGTCCGACCCAACTCTCCAGTCGATTCAGTCATGATCAATACACTGCAAAAACTCAAAATCTTACCAAGTATTTTTGGTCCAGTATAAATAAGACATGGTGTTGAAACAGTTTTTTTCAGTAATTTTGCTGATGAATGGGAGGTTGGAGATCGGCCTGTAATTCTGCAGTAGCGATTTGTCCAGATTATTCTTTTTTATCAGAGGTTTGATAAAAGCTGTTTTTAAAGCCTGATGGAAAACACCTGATAAGAGCGATGGGTTTACTATCTGGATCAGATCAGATGCAGGACTTTTTTCTGTGGGTTGGACATCAAAACAGCAAGAGGATGAGCGCAACTGATTTATAATTTTTTATGGTTGTATTGTTGAAATTTAGCCATTTTCTCAGCCATTTTCTTGTTTGGGCATAGCATTGGTATTAGATTTGTCAACCAACTGTGGCTAATAAGGCACAAGCGTTGTTGATGTTTTTGTTAATGGTTTCTATAAAGAATGTTTCCCTCGGCATGTGAGGTACCAAGTGAGGTTTTAAAGCCTCCCTCCTCTAAATTTAGATATTTGTCAGTAGCTAAATTTCAACAATAGCTCTTCTTGTTATTGCGTCCAAACAGCTCAGTCTTTTCGATTCCCACTCCATGCGCCTCAGTCGTTGATGAAACTCTACATGAGTACAGTCCACTTACCAGCGAAGGTCCTGATTTTGGAACAGGGTCGTCGTTTTTGCTTGGCGTCAACTGAAGGCCATGATGATGTGAATTCACTGTGGACGGTGTCTCTGCAGGTCCAAGAAGCTTACCAGGGTTTCAGGGTTTGCCTTTTACCTGAGGGGAACAGTTTGGGTCAGATGGTTAAAACTTGGTCAAATTCAAACACTGAGGCAAAACAGAGTTGCTAACTAGCTACATTTACGCAATTATATTTACTTGAGTAAGTTTTTTGAAAAAAATTTGAGTATTCTTACTACACTGTGCTTTTTACTTTTACTTGAGTAATTTTATTACAACGTATTTCGACTCTTACTCGAGCAAAATTTCTGGATTTTCTACCCACTGAATGAAAAACAAACATGTTTTAACCAAAAATTCACCAGTTACAGACACACACCTGCAGCTTTTGTTAAACTTACATTTTTTTATTGAAAGAAACTGATTTGGAAAAACATTCTTTCTTTTTTTTCTTTTTAACTTAAATTAATTATTGTCATTTTGGTCTTTAAAATGCCAAAATGTCCACTTCACTTTATATATTGGTCTGTCTGATTATGTAATTTTTAAATATTAAATGATAATTTGATCAGTTATTCAGTACTTGAGCTACTGAATAAGTATTTTTACCAAATACTTTTTTACTCTTACTTGAGTAATTTCTTGGACAAAGTAGTGCTACTTTTACTTGAATATAGTTTCTGGGTACTCTGCCCACCTGTGTGTGTCAGGCTTTTGCACACCCGTCAAATAAAGTGTTACTTGGTTAACTGACAATGAATGAAACTTTGACTTGGAGTTGAGGTGGATGCATGTTAATCCTGTATGTAGACTTTACTTTTTAGCTTAAATGCATCATCAGAAGATCTGATATAATGTAATATTCACGGCTATGACGACTGGATGTAAACTTAAAACTTCTGTCTAAGAAGTTTTAAGGAACTGTGTATCTACTAGACAGGAAGTCTTCGGAGGATTTTTCCTGGGTCGGGCTGCTGCGGTGGTACCACCGAGACGGATTTCCTCATCAGCCGTCTGCTTCTCAGGGTGGAAAAAAAGAGAACAAAATGTGAAAGCTGACTTCCTGTTTTAACCAAGATGGACTTGATCAGCAGACGCAGTGAGAGCGACCGAACTCAGGGTTAAAGGTCAAAATGCAAACCTGCCAAACAATGGCAGGAAGCAGGCGATAAGCGAGCTGGACCTTAAATGCTTATGGAGTCCTCTGCAGTTTTGATCCTGCCAGATGTTTCACACACATCTGCACAGTGTAAGCACTGAACATCCAGTCACAAGATTCAGGACAGTTTCCAAACACGTGAGTCAAAATGTTTTTACCAGCTTTAAAAATCCTACATAAAGCACAGTGTCTGCAAGCTTCAGTCAGTTTATTTATCTGTGCTTTTATAGACGACTGTGATTTATCTCTGAAACCTACATGATTTACACTTACTTTTAATTTGCACTTACTTCTTGAAACTTGGAGTTTCTTCTATTGCAGGTCCAGTGGTTTTGCAGACAAATGATTGCCACCAGATTTATTCAAATAAATGAATACATTAATCAGATTAAGTAAAAAAGAGGCAATAGAAGAAGAACAGGGCACACAAATGTAAGACTGATCACATATGGAAATGGGCTTCAGGCATTTGTGTTCCTATTCAGTGTCAGTTATTGTGTAATAATGCACCCATTGTTTCAATTTCAAACCAAACTGAACACCTGCAGGGTAATCTGAAGTGACATTTTCAACGTGAGGACACTACGCTAAATCTGAAAAATGTTTGTTAGTTTACTGTCATTAGCATATCAATTAGCATTAGCTAGCAAAATTATTATTACAACTAAAATATCGAGCCAAATTGGGACATAAAGTTTGTTCAAAAGAAGAAAAAACAACAATTGAAAGTGAAATTATTTTGAAACTGACAAACAGATTTGAAATTGAAAAACAAAAATATGTAAATATGTACAACCTGAAATAAAACTGACTTATTCTTGTCTTCTTTGTTTGTCCTAATGGTGCTGTTTTGTAAACGTGTCTGGTCACAACAAAACCATGAACATGTCTACTCAGGGCATTTGAATTATTTATAGAGTCTGAAAGTGTGGATTTCTTTTTTAAAGGAGTTTTTGGTTCCAGAGGCCTTTAATAACGTTTGTTATGTTATAAATGTGTGCATTAATCAAATTTTAGGCCTACTTTTTGTTAAGAAGCACAATAAAAAAAACTGACTTGAGTTGCTTTGGCAGAAATAAAAATTTTCTTCCAGTCGGACATAAATAATTATTTTATTTTAGGTGTTAAGATGCAGTTAGTCAGCGCAGGGCGCAGCGCTGCTAAAACGCCTCATCACAGCTGCAGCAGTGCGTGTCGGTGGCATACTGTGTATCTAATAGTATTATAAAAATAAAACTTTCCCAACTCACGCCTGTATCCACCAGTATCTTCAGCTTTTCTTTTGACTGGCCTGGCCTTAAGCCATTTATCCATTATTACTTTTAACACAATCTTTTGGTAAACTAACTGTACAAGTTGCACTTTAAGCTCAGATCAAGGCAAATAAACGGTTGTTTGCAGACTACTAGCGCACTCGCAAACAAGACATTTTTTATAAGTGAATTAATTTGCCAGTGGACCTAGTACTTTTACATCAACATTAATAAACTATTGTCTTACAACAAGCTCCTAAATCTCACTGAAAAGTTACTTATAAGTTAGTTTTGTCTTATTTCAAGATATGTGCACTAAAACGTAGACCAAAATACTTGGTAAGATTTGGCGTTTTTGCAGTGTGGCGAAAGAGGACAAAGACGACGCAGCTTCAGTGATGGAACAGCAGCCATTAGCTGTAGTGGCACAGGTTCTGGAGTCCAGTTGACCCACTTTGTTCTCTAAAAATGCTTCGTCATGTCACAGTGTTTGTTCCTACAGAAGGAAGCGACCCATTTCTCCCTAGCAGAGTTCCTCGGGTCCTCCTGGAAACAAAGGCCTGATCAGAAGTTGCTTCCCATCAGTCGCCTGACCTCAGTGGAACCAGCAGAAAGCCAAACGCTGGTTAGATTCCTGCGTTTGCTGATCAGGCACTTCCTGGTACAGTATCTCTGCTTTCTGCCTGCCACAGAAAGGAAGTGAGTTGGGTTTTATGATGAGCAGTGCTGAATGACAGGAAATGGAGGAAGTTTAATGAGTTGATGGGTGGCAGTGCGTTTGATGCTTTTTAACCCCAAAGTCACCCAGTTCCTGCTGAGCAGCTTCTGGTGGGTCTTGTTCAGATTTATGAGGTTTCAAAAGGCTTCCATTGGATTAACACTTAACTATGGTGGGAAAACTAAAGCAACTGCATAATCTGAAAACAGCAAAACTACAACGGAGTTCTGTGAAAAGTCGCATTCAGTAGAAAACTATTACAAGGTCAGTAGATGGAGTACAGACCAGAGCTGAAGCCAACTGGTGTGACTATTTCTTCCTAACTTCATTCTAGCTGTAGCTATATCTTTACATAATATATATTTTAAATCAGGTTAGCTGCGGTATGGTTGTCAGGTAGTCATAGCCCACCTGGGTCTCCTTCCGGTTCTGACAGCAGATCAGGCTGAAGCTCTGGGGAAACCAAAGACCATCATCATCCTCTGTCACGGTGAGGCAGGCCCAAGATGGCGTCATCGTCCCCTTCATCATCCGCTGTCCGAGTCAAGTAAGATGGCGTCATCGTCCCCTTCATCATCCGCTGTCCGAGTCAAGTAAGATGGCGTCATCGTCCCCTTCATCATCCGCTGTCCGAGTGAGGCAGATCCAAGATGGCGTCACTGTCTCCTCGGCGACAAACAGCCCGGGTGTTTATCGTGTCTTCATCTCCATGACAACAAGCAATCCTTTTTTTTATTTCATTATTAGAAATTTAAGAAAACATCGTATGACAAAGCACTCAACAATAACATAAGAGAACACTTTCTATAAGCAACCTTCCCGCTCTGACCGGGTGAGGCAGGTCCAAGATGGCGTCTTCCTATCGACAGAGATAAGCAACACGCAGCGAACTCTTTTGTAGTTTTCTTCTTCAACTGGATTTTCTCCGGGATCTTCATGATGTATGTTGCCATGACAACAAGTTTGTGGCCTAAGATGAATGACTGAGTTTTCATGGTTAACCAATCTGCCCTTTAGTAACCAAGGTTACTATAGTTAACGAAAACAAAGAATATTTTCGTTAACTGAAATAAAATTAACTATGACTAATAAACTACAAAACGTTTATAAGACTAAATCATACTGAAATTAGAGATATAATACCCTTCTTATTTACACTTATGAATATATTAGGCTTTCAAGATTACTGTATGTGAAATTAATTTCCACACAAGCAGGTCAAATCGAGGTTCAAACAATCGACCAATCATGAAACAAAGCCAGAAAAAGGTTTCAGTTTCACTTTTATTCAGTGGCTTCAGAACAAACTGATGGGTTCTTCATTCAGTCATGTTACTGTAACATACAAAAACAAACACTGGGAATGTGCATATAAAAAAAAACAAAAAACAACAACAACAACACTATAATAGCAGTGTTTATGAAATGTAAGACTTTATGTTGGAAACATTGTTAGAAACCTAATTTTTTAATGTTTCATAATGAAAAACATCCAGTCTGTCATAAAGCAACAATCTTGTTAAATTAATATTAATAAAAAGCTTCAACATACAGTCCGTTAATACTGATCAGTCTGGTATAATAATGTGCAAGAAATACAACGTTCAGAGCAGACTGTGCCAAGCAACTGGTGAAAGTGTGTGTGCAAATGGATTTATGCAGCAGAACACAGAAAATAAACACATGAAATCAACTTTTGGTTTTAAAGCAGATTTAAGAAGAAATCAAGCAGCTTTGGAATCACTTGTTTATGTTGAGGGGTGGGGGGTCGAGGTTTATAAAATTACAAAATTAACAGCAATAATTTGGGTTATTTAGAGAAAACAGTGGTTGGTTTATTTGTCAGTTTTTTCACCAAGTTATTCATTCATTTCTAAATGTAGCAGTTTCACACTGAATATTTAGCTTGAAACGCTACATTTCTATATTTTCATCTGATAACAGGCTAAATAACCCAGATTCATTTCTGAAAGTAACTGTCCCTGTCTCCGGTATTTGTGCTGAGTTCATTTATTTAAAGGTTACGCAATGCAGACATACAAAATCTTTTTGTGTAGTTTCTAATGTAATATCTTATTACACTTGAAGTAGGATAAAACAGACTTACATGTAACTACTCAGCAAGAAATAGGAACTGGTTTTAAGTCATTAATTCCTAAATATTGATTAAAAAGGACCAGTTCTATCAGCAGATTATTTCATTTATTACATGGGGAAAAAGTCTTGTTATAAGAGAAATACTATGCCACTGGAACTAGCACATTTTAATCAATATTAAGGAATTATCAACTTAAATAAGCTCCCATATATTGCAGAAAAGTTACTTGTAAGTTAGTTTTGTCTGAAGACTAAGATATTTGCACTAGAAAGTAGACCAAAATTAATTTGTAAGATTTTATGTTTTTGCAGCGCATCAACATGATATTGACCGTTAGACTCCTGTGGTCATGCTGCAGCGCCCCCTGCAGTGCAACACCAGTCCTTTCGATTCACTTCCTGTTTTTAAAAACGAGCATCTCTGAATCTTCAGCGCTTCCAGCAGCAGAGATCGAGATGCCCAAAAATACCTCCAACCAGAGTCGGGTCCACTAGGAGCGCCCCCAGGTCCAGACAGCGGTCTCCATGGCAACAGTGGTCTCCAGCATGCAATCAGCCGGTGAGCTCGACAGGAAGCTCCCGGCTGCACAACGCCTCCCACTGGCGGGCGAGCAGCGAGATCAGCCGCTCCCTGCTGTCGCCCCCCGGCACAAAGACGCACCACTGCACCTCGCCCTGGCCGCCGGCCACGCCCCCCGGGGGCGGAGCCTCCTGGCCAGCGGGAGCGAAGTGGTCCATGGTGAGGTGGCAGAGCAGGTCCGGACCCGGCAGGTCATCAAACACCAGGGTCAGGGCCTGGGGGTAGGGCTGGTAGCCCAGCAGAACCCGGTCCAGGTCCCGGATCCGTCGGGCCTCACACAGCTGGTAGCGCCCTCTGCAGGACGGGGACAGGAGGACAGCATGATGTAACCATGGATACAGGAGGATAGAAACAAAGAACAGAGCCACTTCCTCAGAACAGGTGTGTTAAATATTTGTTTAGGACTTACTATCTAGGATACTATAATTTAATACAATCTGAGCTGGAATTGTTATTTATAAAGGAGATTTAGTTAAAGTTGTTTTCCTGAACAGAAGGGACTATATATCCCATAATGCCTCAGAAGGAGGAGAAGAAGACTTTAGATAGAGAGGTCCTACACTCTGTCGTAAATCATAACTGTTATGATTTGTCCGGCCGTTTTATGCACTA
The DNA here is from genome assembly GCA_903066815.1 of Brachyrhaphis roseni. NCBI lineage: Eukaryota > Metazoa > Chordata > Actinopteri > Cyprinodontiformes > Poeciliidae > Brachyrhaphis > Brachyrhaphis roseni. The sequence continues at coordinate 21,598 of CAEFZY010012655.1, forward strand.
AAGTTCATCCGAATTATTAATCTGGCTCCTTCTCATCTTTGGATTAGTCAAATATAATAATAATAATAATAATAATAATAATAATATACAACCAGGTGAGGCTTGAAGTGAGTCACCTGGACATGTTGGGTTAAAATCTCATGTCATCCCAGGATGGAAACCTCCCAACAACTGAAGCATGGAGGTGGAGGAGTCATGGTGTGTGGCTGACTGATTAGAAGTGGATGCGAGACCCGAACGGTTCTGTGTCCCACCTGGACGGCGGCTCCTTGGCGAAGTCCGGCAGAGGGTAGCTGACGTAGTCCTCGTCCAGCAGGAAGACGTCCGTCCCGGTGAGGACCAGCGTCCGGGGCTGGAGGACCGGAGATCGGTCAGTGGAGGACGACGGCTGGCTGGGCATCTGGACCTGCAGGACAGACAGAGAGGTTACCATGGTTACCAGGGAGCACCGGGTTATCAGGGTTACCAGGGTCACCATGGTGCCACCAGAGGGCGCCAACCAGTCTGTGAAACGGAGGTGTCCAAAGTGTGGCCAGCGGGCCATTTGTGGCCCTCTGAAGGATTTTGTGCAATCCCAAAAAAGTCAGAAACTGTGGGCCAGTATTGTGATAACGCAATAGTGCAAAAACCTTTTTTTATGTTTTCTATTTGTAAAAATTTACAATTTTATTTTAGTTTTCTTAAAACAAAAAGCACAAAAAGTTCATTTTTAAATGAATGAACTGCTTTCAACTGAAGGATTTTGCCCCTAGTGGCAAAAAGTTTGGACACCACTGGTCTAAAGGAAGCCCCACAAGGATGGAGGGCGTCTTTAGAGCGCTTGCTGATGAGAGGAGGCAGCTCCAGCAGACCCAGAGCATGACGCTGCCACCACCTGAAGATGCTCCCTAAGGGGTCCAGTTTGTCTCAGAAGACGTGTGTGGACTGCAGTTTTCACCTGGAAGACGAGCAGGTAGAGCAGGATGCTGCAGGAGGACGGAGGCGGCGAGCTGGAGGACGTCTTCCTCTCTGACACGATGAAGGTCAGGTCGCTCATCTCCTCGTCGCTGGGGTAGATGAAGCGCACCCTGCTGCTGTGGACCAGCTCGTAATTCTGCATCTTCCCTGCAGGGGGAGACGCACACAGTCAGATCTGGAGATCGGGGGGGAGATGTCTCTGTCTGTCCTCTGGGTTACCGGTGAACTGGGAGTAGAAGTCCTGGTCGGACAGATCGGGTTGGGGTGGACGCTGCTGCTGCTGCAGACTGAGAGCCGCCATCAGCCGCTGCAGGAAGATGCTCGTCCCGTAGCTGTCCCTGCTCAGACAGCAGACCACCTGGTCCGCAGAGCGTCCTGCAGGGACACAGACGGTTAGAGCTGGGGGACGGGGGCAGGTAGGCCTTCACTGGATGGTAAATTGACCCAAAAATGATTGCGATGAATAATAATTTTGTTGTTTTGAGATTATTTTCAAGTGATAAAATAATAATGGTATAATAATGCAAAAACACATTATCACAGATCAATAAACTTTAAACTCTAATGAACATTTAACACTGGAAGTGGAAGAAATTTTAAATATCCAAAATAAATAAACAAAACAACAGAAACATCAAGGGCTGGACAATAAATCAATATCGCAACAGACACTAGATCAATAGATAATAAATCTGATAGAATGTTCAATATATAAAATATTTTCTGAACTCCAATCCAGAACCACAAAGCATTCTGGGGAATGTAGGCAGAGAAAAGACTTTAGCTGCTTAACCTCGGCTAGCTGAGCTAGCTGGTGGCATCAACTCACTTACTCACTCTTTGGTTACCTAGCAACTCATTCATTCTTTGGTTACCAAGCAACAACTTGTTGAGTAACTGGCACAGCAGCAGTTTAAGATTTTGCCACATATCTGCTAAATAATAAACAACAACAGCGCAGAGTGAAAACTGTGGAAATAACAGGTAAGATCCGGCCACCATTTTGGCAATATTTCAGATATTTAAAACAGAAAACTAATCAATAATTATCCATATCAACTAACATGAAGCACTTATATCATGAATTATCTTTCAGCCATAACAAAACAACAAATAAAATAAATTATGAAGTTTCTTTAAACAAAATTGTCCTTCAAAAAAGGGCTAGTTGAGACTAAAGCACCAGACTGAAGACTTTAGTCAGAGAGTTTTTGGTAGAAAGAAAGAGAAAAACAATAAATTGTGCAAATGGAATTGAGATTGTTTCAATTTGCAATGCGATTAATTGACTTATCGTTACTGCGACAGGCCCAGCGACGGGTCCACTCACCTACCACCCTGAAGTTCTGGTCAAACAGTCCCACATTGACGGCCTGCAGCTCAGCCAGCCGGACGCTCAGGCAGCTGCAGAGACTCGTCTCGGCGTCCTCAGGGCTCGGCGCGTCCGTCCCTGAGGCGGAGACAGTGGACATGAGGACACCGGGTCGACATATAATCACCAGAACCGGTCCGCTCCTGGCAGTCGTACCTGAGTGGGGATGCAGCGGCGGGACGGAGTCGTCCAGCAGGAAGTAGATGGCCTCGGTGGACAGCAGCAGGCAGGAAGTGACCTCACTTCCTGGAGCCTTGTAGAGCAGCGCAGAGAGCCAGCAGACATGCCTCAGCTCCTCGGCCTGCGACTGGGTCGGGGAAGAGAAGAACCATCAGAACCAAACGGGTCTTCAATGGTCTGCAAACACAACTGGCCTATTTTAGTTATTGATTAGTCTGGCGATTAATTGTCACATTCTGCAGATTTTTTATTTAACCATTTTAGTCTTTTCATACAATATTACAAATTCAAATAATTCGTTTATTGAATCAGAAAATAAACATTTCCTTCCAAAAAATCAACAGCAGCTAAAGAAATAAACAAATACTTCTAACATCAACATGTGAAAACCTTTTCTGCTTCACTTAACATTGATACAGATCTGGGAATTATTTATTAGATTAATAAATAAATTTGCATGATTTATTTATTTTTTTCCTTTTTCCCCTCTTTCTGTCAAAAATATCAAGACAAAAGTCTTCAGTCTGCTGTCAACTAGGACAATCTAGTTTGCAGAAACTATATAATTCATTTTATTTGTCATTTCTGTTGTTTCATTTATTTATTTTGGATTTCTAAAATGCTTTGCAGTGCCAGTGTTAAATTTTAATTTGAATATAAAGTTCAATGATCTCTGAGAATGTTTTCTTGCATTATTATACCATTATAACACTTGAAAATGGTCTCAAAATAACAATATTATTGTTTATTGCAATAACTTCTGGGACAATTTATTGTCCAGCGGCATTTGTTATCACGACAACCCCACTAATAGGAGATTTTTCCAGAATGTGAAGCTAAAACTGCCACTAGAGAAGCTCTGATAGAAATTATTTCAAATTCAATTCAAATTTGAAAATACTTTGTTAGTGAGGTGAGCAGCTCAGTCCGTCTGGTTCTTCCTTCTAATCCTCTCAAGGTTCTGCTGCTGCTGATAATAATTTGGTGCTGATGTGTTAAAAGATTCAATGTTTCATTATTTTTAAAACAGATACTAAAAGTAACTTCACAAGATGCTCAACGTTCCTCATTTTAACAAAGTTTCAAATAGCTCTCATAAAGTTAGGACTTTATTCTAGTGATGAGAGGGGAGAGTGTAAGTTGTTTGAAACGCTTCACCTGAGCTACGTATCTGCTGAAGTAGGAGAGCAGCTGCTGGCCTCTGAGTCCGGCCAGGAACTTCAGCCCAGGTGAGAGGCCCGGGACCAGGTGGGGCGGCGGCTGGTTCTCCTCGTCTTGGAGTCTCAACGAGTCCCGACTGCAGAGAGAAACAAAAACATCAAATTATGTCACGAACACACGGAAACATGCAGACAGGATTCATCTCATAAAACCCCATCCAAAGTAAGGCCACCAGAGGGCGCTAGGGGGCTTCAGGCAGTTGGAGAGAAGATTAGAAAAAAGGGCAAAAATAAAATTGACTAATTTTGCAATCATAAATTTTTAGTTATATATTTAATTCTCATAAAATTTACAGTAATCTGTCTTTTACAACAGTGCATTAGGGTCAATATAGAAAGGGAAAAAAAATATTTTCACCAAAAAACAGAAATTTTCTGGGGGGAAAAAAATCAATTTCTGAGTAAAATGTTGAAAATTTGCTTGGAAAATTTACTAGAAAAGACTGATTAGTTTTAGAAATTTCAGGAAAATTTCTGACACTCAGAAGTTTTGAGATTAATCTCAGACGTGCGTTTTTGTTTTTTTAAATTATTTTTAAGTTTGAAAATTTGAAAGGTTATTGCAATAAATTATAATATTGCTATTTTGAGACAGTTTTCAGGTAATATACATTCTCATATTAAATTCTAATGAACATTTAACACTGGAGCACATTTTAAGTATCCAATATAAATAAACAAAAAACAGAAACAACAAATAAAACCAATTATGAAGTCTCTGTAAACAAAATTGCCCTTGAAATAAGGGCTAGTTGTCACCAAAGCTCCAGACTGAAGACTTTAGTCATAACATTTTTAGTAGAAAGAGAGAGAAACAATAAATCAATGGAAACTGAGCTGGATTTAAATTATAATTCAATTAATTGCATATTGCGACAACACCCACCTGCTGCAGCCTGACTTCCTGTCGCTGCAGCAGCAGCAGGGTTCCTTGGTTCTGCAGCAGCCTGGAAACACAAGCAGCAGTCAGATGAGACGACCCAGTCAATTCTTTTCTCTGCAGTGACCTTTTGAAAATCTTTTTACTCTGCTTAACAGACTTCCAGCTAAGTTGTCTTTTGTTAGTGTTTGCTGTGAAATTAGCTAATAAAGCCTGTAAGTAGCTATGAGGCATTTTATCCTCTGTTTCTGTCGGAGCCTCAACATGACTATCGTCATGTAGTGCGCCCCCTAGTGGTACTAGCTGGTCCTCACCGGGTCCGGCTGGGCCCGGGCAGGGCCTGCAGGGCCGGGGCAGAGCCACCACCTTCAGCCCCTCCAGAGAGGCTCTCCTCTGGCTCAGCTCCCCCAGGAAGGAGCTCCTGTCCTGGGTCAGAGGGAAGAGCAGCAGCAGCCTCCGACCTCCAGCCAGCAGATCCACAGAGTGGCACCTCCTGGTGGAAAAATGACGCATAAACTCAGACAAACACAGGATGAATTCACACCAGCCATGTTTAAGTTGCTTTAAGAACCTGAGGCAGTGCTGCGGGTCTGGACAGGAAACGCGGTCGGGTCCGTCTCCCATCTCTCTCTGGTCGGGGTGAAGGAGAACCGAGCTGAGGGCCAAACGGACCAGCTTGCACCAGGATGACGAAGAGAAGGACAGGTGGACAGCGTGACAGTCTGTCCACAGCTGCCTGAAGTCCATCCGGAGAACCCAGAGGGTTCTGGGCGTGAGGAAGAGGAGCGACAGGAGGCCGGCGTCCTCCGAGCCGAGATCAGAGGGGAGGTGGGCGGAGCCTGAGGCCGGCGAGGAAGAGGAGCAGAGGATGTGGGCGGGGAATCCTCCCCGAGCTGCCAGACTCTCCTCCACCTCCCAGGGGCTGAGGAGCGAAGGAGGAAGGAGCCGAGGAAGAGGAGGATCCAGGAGGTCCGAGGGGTCCTAGAAGAACCAGAACCAGATGGTGAAACAAAGAAAATATACACCTGATGAAGGTTTTGACCCAACACGATGGTTCTGACCCAACATGAAGGTTCTGACCCAACATGAAGGTTCTGACCCAACACGATGGTTCTGACCCAACATGAAGGTTCTGACCCAACATGAAGGTTCTGACCCAACACGATGGTTCTGACCCAACATGAAGGTTTTGACCCGACAGAATGGTTCTGACCCAACACGATGGTTCTGACTCAACACGAAGGTTCTGATCCAACACGATGGTTCTGATCCAACACGAAGGTTCTGATCCA
>CAEFZY010012656.1:0-28768 GCA_903066815.1 Brachyrhaphis roseni
CCCCGAGGGTCCCGATGACCACAGGCACCACTGTGGTCTTCACCTTCCAGGCCCTCTCCAGTTCCTCCCTTAGGCCCTAGTATGTTTTCGTAACTTGTATCCTCCAAATATCTTCATATTGTCGTGGATGATGATGTGAGTAGGAAGGACTCCAGTAGAGGTCAGTCTTGCAAAGAATTTGAAGAAGCCTCTTATTGAAGGCTGTTGGTGTTTGACAGTCATGACATGTTAACAGGTCAATATCTGGGCAGCAGAGTATAAAATTTCACAGTAATGTGTCCTGGATGACACAATCAGTGGTTGACAAGCACTACTTATTGACCCAATTTGTCTCTTTAAACCTATGACTGGCTGTATGATTGAAAGCCGTTGGAGTTGGAGATATGATTCTTACCCATAATGATAATTTTCATTTGTCTGAGACCTTACGCTTAGTTTGATTTGGGGTACATAATTATGGATTCTGACTACTAACCAGACAGCAGTACTATTGTCTCTTTATATTGTCCACATTTGATGGATTTTGCATCTTAGTATTCTGGTATACTTCAGTTTAAAGCAAGATTGTGAGCAAATGCTGAAATATTTTAGTAGTATATTTGATATATTTTGAAGTAAAACTTTCAGTAACAGCACCAAGCGGGTAGGAGCAGTGGAAATTGGCACACCTACACAAAATTACTCCTATCAATAAAACTTTCTCAACCAAGTTCTAAGTTATGTTTTATTTGGAGAATAAAATACTTTCACTATTAAATAACAAACACATTTTGAGTGTTTATTCAGTGTGTTCTTTGCATATTTTGGTTTGTCTCAGTAAAACAACCACAAGATTGTTAATTCTTTTGTATGTAAGCAAACAATTTAAATAAATAAAGTGCACATTGAATTTTTATAAAATACTTACTTTTTATTGCATAGAACAATTTATTGTAGGTAATTCATTTAGTTACAACCACAGCATTTGTTTCCATTACAAAGCTATCAAATAGTTTAAGTACAAAATATAAGTTTTGTGTTTTTTACAGCTAAAGATTTAAATCAACTTAAAGAAGATCAAAATACAATATGTTTTTTAGGAAATAGTGTGAGTTTCAATTATTTCCATTGATTTGGATCTTGACTGATTGAATCCAGTCGTGCGGATATCCTCAGCCATCGCCTCCTCAAACCTTGACATCATAGAGCGCTTCAGAGTTCGCTTGAAGTCATTGCCGATGAACACGTAGAGAATGGGGGAGATGAAGGCATTAGCTGCTGCCAGGGTGGCCCCCACTTTTAGTCCAGCCTCAAGCACATCTACCCTGTGCTTGTTAAAGTTCATTTCCATGAGAACAAAGGTATGGTAGGGGACCCAGCAGAAGAAAAACGACAGGATGAGTGCCACCATGATTTTATAAGGCCTTTTAGATCGAATGGTTGAGCCTCTCAGCTTCACACCGATCACCGCGCAGCTGAACACAATAATCAAGAAAGGAACAAGAAATCCGCAGAAGAACCGACCCAGTACCACAGCCTCATGTCTGAAATTGGAGCTGTAATTCAACTGGCACTTGGTGACGGATCCTTGGACTGCAGTGGTTCTAAAAATTGCTGAAGGAAGTGTTAGGAGTCCAGCGAGAAGCCACATCGCAGCGACTGCTCCGTATGCCTTGTGCACCGTTCGGTGATTGTTTGCCCACACAGGAAAAAAAACAAGGACACAACGGTCAGCGCTGATTAAGACCAACAGAAACACACTACTGTACATGTTGAGAAACAAAGCAGAGGAGGTGAACTTGCACAAAACCTGGCCAAACGGCCAGTTTGAGGTCAGAACGTAAAAGACTTCAAAGGGCAAAAAGACACAAAAAAACAAGTCCGAAAGAGCCAGGCTGATGTACCAGGTGGTGATGACTGTTCTTTTCATTTTACACCCACAGATCCATACCACTACAGCGTTCCCTATCAGACCAAAAAATGATATGAAGATGTTGACCACTGCAAGAACAAGAGTCAGGGAGGCTTGAGAGCTGTCTGATTGTTGCAGGACGTTTCTAGTTTCATTGTTTGGAGTGTAATCATCATATTCAACGTAATCCAATTCCATTGTTAGTTTTCCTAAAAGAAAAAAAACATATAACATTCCTCATAAACATGGTCATACAGACAAAACTGAAAATAAACAACAACTGCAATCCAAAGTGTAACCTAAAGTAGATAAAGCAAAATACTTACTTCTTGTGTGGATGTAAAAACAGATCTTAACATCTCCCTCCCGCAGTTCTCTTTGCTGAATATAACTTCTCACTTCTCTTTCTCTGAGCATGTTGCTTAACTGATTCAAGATTACAAGAAACAAGTAGGTTGGAAACAGTGAGAATAGGTGTGACGCCCCGTCAGAATGATAAACATTAGGACGCAGCTTCATTAAGTGCCTTACAAAAGTGTTAACACTTTTGTAACATTTTTGTAACATTTTAACATTTTGTGATACCGCCACACATGTTAGGAAGTTTCTGAGACAAATTATTGCAGTGCATCAAGTAGTTGATAAGTAGAAGGCAAATGACACCTGGTTTTGATTGTTTTTTGGTTTTACAAAAGCTATTTTGTAAAATAAAAACTATTTAACAAAACATTAAAATACATGGTTTTTAATTTTGTTTAGTTTCTGATGACCAATGTCACCACTCAAACCCTGCTCCTCGATGTCCTCTTTGACCCTTTGGTATTTCTCAAGCTTCCTATGTTCCTTCCTCCTGATGTTGCTTGGGATTGCAATATCTACCATGGCTGTTCTCTTTTCTAATTCATCTACTTTCACAATACCCAATTATCAGTGAATCTACATGTCTCACACAATCTTAAACCTTATTATTCTTAAACACTCTTGCTGGTCTGTCCCACATTCTTGTCCACTACTTCATCAACTTGGTTGTGGTGTTCCATGTAAGCTTTGCCTGCCAGCATGCTATGACCTGATATTATGTTGTTGACTGTTTCAGGGACATCTTTGCTCGGCCCATGTCCTGGATCTTGTCTGATGTGGTAGACCTCATCCTCTATAACTCTGTCCCTGTGATTTTATCAGTTCCTCCCTCTATAGAAATTTAGACTTGTTGGTCTTGGCCACTTCCTCAATCTGACAATGTATTTGTTGTATGAATTCTGAGAACACCATAGTTTATTTATCTTTACTGAAGCCCACCATTTGTCAAAGTTTTGCAGTTGATGTAATTGGTTGAGATCTCTCAGGGTCCCAGGCCAGCAGGGGTTCTAAGGCTCCTGCAAATCTCTGAAGTTGGCCCTGGAGGGAGAGTAAAGACTAACGTTGATGTTATCCTAAACTGAATCAAACAAGAGTGACTGCAGACAACAAACTATCTTTACAGGATGTTATAGGTTTGATATCTTTGAACAAAGAGGAACAAACAGAATGGGGCATGATTTGTTTCTGGTCAGGTGATCACAGAAATGTTGATTTCACAGAGAATATGTTCAGTATTATCTTCACAAAAATGAGGAAGAAAAAGTCCTAATAATGTCCAGGCCAGAGAAAACGTGATCAAGACAAGCATGACCAAACGTGGAACAAAGTTCTGAGAGCGAAGAAACTAGCCAACCAACCTGGGTCTATTGGAAAAAGAAATCACCCAGTGAACAGAAAAAACTACTTGCATCAAGTGACAACTACTGGTATCAAGTATTTGATCAGGCACTGTTGTGTGTTCTTCTTTATAGGATTGCTTTAGTCAATGTGCTTTGTAGGGTTTTCAAGATTAATGAACTGCTTAATGTTGAAAACCACAGCATATAAATCTGATAAAGTTGCTCCAAAACCAAATGTTTTGTATTCATTCAGCAGTGCGATTGTGGCTGGGCTTTTGAGCAGCCTGTTATATAACCAAGCCAATTTTAGCTCATTTCTAAAATTGACAGTTTCTATCATAAAGGAATTAGCCAATAACATCACAAAACCACTTCTAGGAAACATTTCCTCTTTTAATTTGAGTTGAATGTTGGAGTGCATAAAATACAGAAATAGATTGATACACAGTTAGAAATTATACTGGTTTTCCAACTTGAAAATATCACTTTTGGAGGTCACATTTGTTTTGATTAGAAACTTTGTGACTTTTTGTCTGTTTTTTTTTCTTGCATTTATTTTTGTTTTTGTTTTTTTTGCAGTTGAAGAGTAGCTAAACTAGTGATTTTTTTTTTGATTTTTTTACAACAGTGTCTTAGAAGGTATTTATCTTGGATTTAATGATTTGTTTTACATTTTTTTAAAACTTTAGAAAACCCCCTTATATTTTTTTTGTGTATTGTGGCCACATTAATAAAATAAAGACAATAACAACAAGACAATTCTAATAATATAGTCATAATATTACAAGAAAAACGTCACTAAGACTTTATTCTCACAATATTATAACTTTATACACACATTATGACTGTATTGTCGTTTTTTTTATATTTTCCTACAGTTTTATGACTTTATTCTCGTATTATTTTTTTTCTCGGTATGGCAGTAATACTTCGTCGTATGTAATGGCAGTACTTTGTTTCTGTGAAAATTGACACCCACAGGACTCCGTATCTATCCTCTGGCTGAGTTACATTAACGGAGCATGCGCAGTTTGCATAAGTCCTCCCCGCTCTACCTCGGTGCTGCTCGGTCTTCTGTCCGGTAACGTTAACTGCGCCATTAGGTCAACATGGCGGGCTCTGTGGCGAAGAAGTGTCTCAGTCCTCTGTCTTTGCTCACTCGGAGGCTCTCAGCTCCTGAGTTCATCACTCAGTGCTGCTACCATAAGAAGGTAAACAAGCTGTCCTCGAATGTGTAAGGATAATGTTTACGATATGTTTCCTCTTGCGTTTAGGTATAGATGTGTTGCTAATAAAAGAATGGCGCAAATGTGGAACTTTTGTACTTGAACGTTGTTAGAAACTCGGGGATAACCAGAGGAAAGAAGCTTACATATGTTGCTGATAAATGTCCTGAGTTACATCAGAGCAGCAGCAGGAGGCTTGTGTAACCTGCCATGTTATTAAGCAGGGAAGGAAACTGAAAAATATACATTATTAATTGTTTAACAGTATCTAGTTGGCAAGTTTAAAACTAGAATCAGGTCACTGATCCTCCAACCAGCTGCCCTCAGTTTTAAATGTAATTAGATCCTATTAATATGCTTAAGTGTCCGCGGTGTACTGTGCTAGAAACAGCCGAATGTCAGTGTAACTACTGCTTGTGTTTCATTTACATAACAGCAACAATATTCAGATTTTTACTTTATCAATTTTGCTAAATAAAGTGGCCATGTGTCAGTCAGAGTTAGAGAGGCATTTAAGAATCTAGGTGTTTTGTTTCACTTGTGATTTCTTGTTGTTTATATAATGTTGCTTACTGTAGTAAAATGGGAAAAAAGTAGGGCTGCAACTGTTTTAGTAATTATCAATCTATTAATTGTTCTGATAATTAATTGATTAATTGTGCAAAAAAAAAAATGCTGATTCTGCAAATTTTTAATTGAACTTTTTTTTGTCTTTTTTATATATAATATTAGAAATACTTAAAAAGCTGCAAATAAACAAATAATTCAATTCCCTCTTTAAATAAAAAAATAAGAACCATATTTTGAGTTTGAATACTTCAGTTAATGATTAATTGATTACTAAATTGGTTGACAATTATTTCAGTAATCAGTCACATTTAATCCAGTTAAAGGTGTTGCAACTTTGTGCAATCAGTCAATGAGACCAGGTTTAAATGTTGCCATTAAACTCTACACTGCTGATATTTGAAGAAATACGTCAAATAGTGCAAAGTAAATTCTTTCAACATATTAGATTTATTTTTTCTATTTAGAACCATGGTGAGCGTTGAGATGACCCTCTGACCTCACACTTTGTTGGTCAGAGTGACTCAGCAGAAACGAAAAGTAGGAGGGAGGGACGGGTGATGGGGGACAATGATGGTTTTGTTGATAAATCTAATCCAATCCAAGTCTGTGTACTTCAGTCTCTTATGTAAGAAAGCCAGGAAACTGGTATTTACATAACATTCAGGACTTTTAGACGTATATTCTGAAGCAGAATGCTTTGTGGTACTCTGGGATACTCTTCTCCCAAAATACAATTAGAGATCAAATCACAGAATAAGCAGCAGTGGAATTGTTCTCTCATTTTCTCTACATATTTCAAGGTGGTGGATCACTATGAAAACCCAAGAAATGTGGGATCACTGGACAAGAACTCCAAGAAAGTTGGAACCGGCTTGGTGGGAGCCCCGGCTTGTGGAGACGTCATGAAACTTCAGGTACTGACTTCTTGTTCCAAAGAATCGAGGAGTTCAAGCTTTTGAAAATGTCTTAGGGGTACTCTAAAGTGTAGAGCGCTAATGTTTGGACTTATGTTTATAATCCCTTTGTTTAAAATTGATATTTACGTTTACAGATTGAGGTGGATGACCAGGGGAAGATTGTGGATGCCAGGTTCAAGACCTTCGGCTGCGGCTCTGCCATCGCCTCCAGCTCTCTGGCAACTGAGTGGGTGAAAGGCAAAACAGTAAGCTAACACTTTTTACTTTTTCTCTTCTATGTTTTACTTTCATGGTTTCTAGGCAGTCTTGAACAGTATCAAAAGTGATTTCAGAATATTCCAAATTTGGATAAGTATCGAGGAAGCAAAAGAAAAGAAAGTATGGAAAAAAAGTTTTGTTTTCAGACGTCATTCCCTGTTATGTTTCCTGAAAAAATAAAAATCGAAATGACTAAAAACCACCAATTTTTTTTACGTCGATTTACATTTATAAAGGATCATTCTATCTGATGAGCTACTTAATAATAAGTAAAACAAAATACTTAAAAATCCTTTGGACAGTTAGATGCCAAAGAAAGAATTAGTATCCTTTAATAGTAATTCATTATCATCAAAGCCACATAATTAGTCCAAAATGCAAAAAAAGCAACAAAAAAAACCCCCAACAAAACAAGTGATGACTTGAAATTGCTTTTTTTTTTAAAAAATGCTGATTATAAAATGCAACGAGGTCAATGTTTATTTTTGTCAACTCTCCAAAGCTTTAAGAAAACGAATGGAAAAAGAATCTGCAAATTTCAGTTTTTAGAAAAGTACAGAATTTTGAAATGGAAAAATTAGTAGGAATCCTACTAATTTGATGTCTTACACATCCGAGTTTTGTTGTTACTTAAATGTTGTGCTTCTGTTTCAGGTGGATGAGGCTTTGGAGATTAAAAACACCGACATTGCCAAGGAACTCCGTCTTCCACCCGTTAAACTGCACTGCTCCAGTAAGACGTTGTTGTATTTCTTTTCTTTAGCAATGTTCTCTCTGTTCAACCTTCTGCATTCATGCTTGTTTAATTGACCTTTGCCTGGTTATCCCTCAGTGCTGGCAGAGGACGCCATCAAAGCGGCCCTTGCAGATTATCGCCTCAAGCAGCACGACGACCAGCAGGGGGCAGTCAGAGCCAGCAACTAAACCAAGCTCTCCTGCTTTGAGCCGGATGCCGTCTGCTTCCTGTTCAGAAGAAGTTTCACTTTTCAGCAGTAATTAAGACAAACGCACACTGGTCAACCCTTTATAGAACTGTTACACAAGGCTTTCTGTGTTAGTCTTTGATCCTCTAACCCTGTCTACTGTATGTTTCAGCCTGTCACGTAAACGCACAATGTACTATTTGGGTTGGCGGTACAAAGCTGAGCCTTATGCTGTTTGAGATTATGTTTGGTTTTCAGATTGTGTTGAGGAGGAGAGTTTATTTTGAAAGGTGTGATTAAGGTAAAGATCTGCCCTGAAGACGGAGGTCCAGTAGTTGAAAGTGTAATTTATTATATTCACAAATGCTTCCTTGAAAGCCTGTAATAAAAATGTTTTGCATCATTATGTTTTCAGCCCAGTTTATTTTTTAAGACTCATAAATAATGGAGCTTATTGACAGATCTGCAGAAAATGTAACTTTTTCAATGCCTCGTTTCAATGGAAATGTTTATTTTTATTTATTTTAAATGACTTACATGACACCTAGAGAAAAAGCAAGCATTATAAATCTGACATACACTTAAGTAATAGTAATTCTCTAAAATACTCATCAATTTGAACTTTTTATTCATTTATAGAATAACAACCATAGATGTTAATACTTTATATTGGGATTTTAATTTCTAGACTGACAAAGTAGTGCGTCATCATGGAAAGAAATTGATTCCTCAAAATCAATACTAATTTCACAATAACCATAATATAAGGCATTATGGTACTTCATCGTAGGGTTGCACAATGTTGGGAAAATTATTATTGATAATAATTAGCCCACATATTCCTCAGCATTTTCTACAATCACAGTGTCCTTACTGTTGTTCCTAAGCTTTGCTCAGAATCATCAAGAATGATTTTAGCAAACGGTTTTAATGCCGGCCACCTGAATGGTTGTAGCATCATAGCATCCAAGTGGTCCTTTGTGCTTCAATTGCACAAATTGGTGTTGCAATGAAAATTCTGCCTCAATATATTGCGTAGCTCTACTTTTCACCACAAATACAGCTGCAAAACTACCCACAGTCCCACACATTGTGAAATTACGAGCTGGACTTTGACTGGACCAGTTTAAGATAGGAATATGTCTGATGTTAATCATCTCTGGTGGGACGTTTAGGGCTGTCTCATTTCTGTTCCACTGTACTGTCCTGTGTTTAGCTCCATCCACGTTTCCCTCTTCCCACAGCATGATGCTGCAACCACCAGGTGAATCTGTCTCAAATTCTGCAGCATTTAGCAGGTTTTCTTCTGGTAATGCCCTGTTGTTGTGTCAATCCATCCTCCCATCAACTCTGACTGGCTTACCTGTCCCTGCTGGAGAAATGCATAGAAATGGAATAAGTTCTTAGCTTGGTAAATGGGGACTGAATACAAATACATATCAGACATTTCTCATTTTTATTTGAAAAAAAAATGAAAAAAAGCCTCAAAATGAGCACTCTACTTCATGTTAATGTATAAATTCAGTCTCAATGAAGTAGACTGAAGTTTGTCGTTGAAACAAAAAAAAAAAAAATACAAGTTCAAGTACATGAATGCAATTACAAGGCACTGTAGATCCTTCAACATATAGTCATAGTTTTAGTACTTTGCTAAAACATCTTACTACTCGAGTTTACAAGACTTGTTTTCTTTACAAAATGACACAGTTTTGATGAGAATGAAATGTTGCTGGAGGATCCCTGTGAATACGTTCTTAGCTTGTCTCATTAAAGCTGATTAGAAGGCCGTTTTCTCCCCAGCGATCAGCTGCAGAGTAGCAGTTTCATTGTGAATGTGCAGAGACGAGGGCCGGAGACTCCTCCCGGTCAGAGGCTCCTCTGAATCCCCGTCTCCCGGGTGAAGATGCTCTGGATGGTCTGACTCAAAACTTGCTGCCTCAGCTTCCCTGCTGTCGGGAAGCTCAACCTGCTCCTCCTCAGCCAGAGTCGGTAGCTGCTGCTCCAGGATGCTGTCATCTGGTTTCAAGTCGTCCTCAGGACTGGGGTCTGCTGCTGTCTCACTGCTTTCTGCAGCCTGAGGACATTTAGTTGGAGTTCGTAGGCTGCTTGCAGCTCTTAAGATTTCAGCCTGTAGCTGCTTGTTGGAGTCCACTGGCTCCATTTCCAGCTCAGGAACGGCTTTGCCTTGCACTTCGTTAAAGGGCTTGGTGCCTCCGGTCTTGTCCTGATGGTCCACGTACATTTTTGAGGGGAAGGAGCAAGGGTGGTAGGAGTTCACCTTGAGCCTGCGGCTCATGAAAAACGCTCCACAGGTCATGAGGAGGGTGAGAAAGATGAGTGTGCTTGAAACAAGGATGAGGAGCATGTTCTCCTCCAGGAACTTGGTGAACTCGCTGAGGTTTCTTTCTTCTCGTGACGGTTCTGGTGGTGTGGTTTGGTACTCAGTGGGGTGAACTCTGGGAACAACAGATGAATTTATGAGACTAAGCTCTTCCTCATCTGTACTTCCCTCTAGTGGACCGTAAAGAGGTAAATGTGTGGCCAGGCTTCTGCTGATGCAAAACACCACACACAGGCTGATGGGACGCAGGGCTCCTGGATGCATGGCTTCCTCTCCGGATCTGTGAAGGTCCATATGGAAAGACAGTTAATGCTACATGGAGGTATAAATCACTTGTTGTAAACGGAGATTTGTTATTATGCGAATGACAGAATTGCATGCTTTTAAGCAACTGCACAACAAGTCTGAGTCAAAATGTTATTTTATTGTTTTCAGTAAAAAATAAGTGCAGGCTACTGAGCAATGTAGAGTTATAGCGAGACTTTAAAAATGTACTTACTTTTTTTTTTAACAAGATAAGGCTTTTGATACTAAAATGCCTCCAAAACTGTTTGTATTGTCCAGAATGTTAATTTTATTATATTCTCCACTGTTTAGAGTATCAATAGATTGCAATGTATTTGAAAATATGATTAAATTCATTTACTGTGTGTTGTTTAGTGAAGCATACTACAAATGGGAATGTTTTTCAAGAGCAGTATTTGTGTTTGTGGGGCTGTGACTGTGAAT
Source organism: Brachyrhaphis roseni (assembly GCA_903066815.1). Lineage (NCBI taxonomy): Eukaryota > Metazoa > Chordata > Actinopteri > Cyprinodontiformes > Poeciliidae > Brachyrhaphis > Brachyrhaphis roseni. The sequence goes on from CAEFZY010012656.1 coordinate 10,556, forward strand.
CAGTCAGAGCCACATAATTACCTATAAAAGAAGGAACAAAAAGGTTTTATTGTCACTTTTATCGTTATCACAATAGTAACACAAAATAATGAGATAAAGTCCATATTTCCCATCCCTATGCTATAGTTTGTTACTTTTGATGAAATGGTTGGGAAAGTGCCAGAGTGATAGAGTTCCAGTCACCAGGGTGAGTGAAGGCAGCTGCAATTTTCCATCAGTTTCAAGAAAGACAAATTCAGCTGTCTGGAAACATTCCTTATCACGACAAAACATGAACTGTCCTGTTATTAAAAGTAAATAAACACACTGTTCTTACCAAAGGGAGGCTGTAAAGCTACGGTTTTAGAGCAGTTTGCAAGAAATGTGCGGTGGCAATGTCCAGTTGCATCCTGAATTAATTTTATGTTAGATATTTTAATACTTAATAGGCCCCGCCCTGCATGTTGAATAGCTGGCCCCTGAGTGCTGCTGACAGAGAGACCTGCTGCTTATGTTGATCGTCAATAAAATGCACCAATGTGAGCAGAAGAGACTCTACTGACGTCTTGTTTGTCAATAATTAAAGGGTTATCATGCTAGGCTGTCATTTCTTAGCAACGCCAAATGGGCAGATTTAGGGAAATAACACCTTAACAAGAAGAAATGTTTTGCACAGCTTCAGGACAGCTCAAGATGTTCAACAAAAAGTAAAAAAATGCACATTTAAGGTACAGTGAGCATGTATAACATGCCATCTGGTATAAGATATTATAAATGGCATGTTATACTGGTGTTATTTGATAAAGAGTGGAATAGTAAAAGTTATAAAAAGTCACCATATTACACACCTAACCACTACCACTAATATGCTAATGTTAAATATTATAATTAAGTATCTATGCTGTACTATGCAGACTGTAATCAGGCAGTTCAATTACTCTAGAAATAAAATAAATTCCTGTTGTTTTTCTGTTTTAGATAACGAATATATGCTTTAATTGTTTTTTTCTAATATAACTCTGTTTTTCACTCATTGTTATACCATGAGAATCTCACACTGGCCCATGTTGAGTTGAAATCTTTTCTGGATAAAACACGATTTATGCATTTGCAAAAAGGACTGTCATGACTCAGAAAATGCCTTTTTGTAAGTCAGTATCAACTTACAAGCGTGAAACACAGCACCTTGTGTGGCACACATTTACTCTTCAAACCTTTTGAAAATATTTGCAATGTAAATTAATGTCAACATTTTTTCATCTTTGTTTTAATGCATTAACCTGACCCTACATAACAGGAGAAGACTTAGGTCACTCAGTTTAGTGACCTCTAGTTTGACCCTGAACTGGTTTCAGGCTCAAGTTTCATTCCCACCAAGCCTGATGTTGAACACATGAACACATGTTGACATTAGTGAAGGGAAAGTAAACATAACACACAAAACATCTGTTACTAGATATTTAATTAATTTACTGTTTTGGTTTTGGAAAGTCGTTAATTAACAATTTTCTGTCTCTGCTGCTCATCTGCTCCATATATTTTTTGTGTTTTTCATAACATGTCAAATCTGCTTTAAGTGACTGGTCTGAACTAGGAAAATAATAGAACAGAATTATCTTTATTGCCCATTAATGAAGAAATTAAGACGTTTCAGTAACAACAAGCAAATCTCAATAATAAGACAAACAGTAAAGTCAAATGTACAATGTGAGAAAAATGTGCTGTTATGTAAAATAACAGGCCTATCTTTCAAAAATGAATGTTTTCAGATTTAACCTACTCATATTATGTGGTTTAAAGTTAGTATTGAGAAACCAGAAGATTCTTTCACTTAAATTAATTGCTTAATTACCACATTTTCTCCTAATTTACATCTGTTGATTACATATATGTTTGTATTCCTGGCTTAATTTTTGTGTCCAATTCACCAAAGCAATTGCAAGTTGTCATGAAAGGTCTGAATTTTTTCAGGTTTTCAGCAGGTTATTGCTTATTATGTGTAAATGTACTGTACCTTTCTAATGATTTTTATTTTAATCTAACACAATATGTTTCAACATGGATTTATAATGAGCAACTTATGAATGCAAATGAAGGTATTATGAAAATTATACATATAAAATGTCATTTTGCTTGAAAGTACCACCTTTAAAACTGTAGTTAATGTTCATTTTTGCTCACTGTGCACTTCTATCACTGGAAGGAGACAACAGAATAAAATATAATAAATCTACTTGGCCTGATTGTAAATGGTTGTTTGGGAGATTTTTTTTCTCTATTGCATATTTTGTGAACTGACCCTGTAAAGCCAGCTGTATTTATTGACTTGGCCTTCTCTCTGTTCTCTGCTCTGTCTGTGTGTTAACTGGCTGCGGCTCACTTTTTTTTTTCTTTTTTCTTTTAAATCCCCTCTCAGCTGCATCTGTGTGCAAGCTGTCCCACATGAAACCCAGCTTCCGACTGGAAAATAAACTTTTTCCCCTCCACTTCATGAATCACCCCGACCCAAATATGTATATATATATATGTTTAGACACAAAAAACATGCCAGCAAAAAGTGACCAAATGGAAACAAAGGAAAAGAAGTTACACAAAGCATTTAAGTAATATTAAAGTTTATCATCAGCTTCTTTTATAGGTAATTATCAGCTCTGGATGTAAAAGTATCCAGACGTTTAAATAAATGCTCGAGTCTGGAAGCATCCTGATGCTGTCCTGTCTCCTGACTTCAGACAGAATCATGCACAGGAGCTGCATGATGCTCTCTGCTCTTTCCAAACTAAGAAGAAAACTTTCTAATGCGTTTCCATTTCACTCACCATTCAGTGTGGAAGAAGTTTCTCAGCTTGAATTCCCCTCTGGTGGAAGGGTGACTGAAACCAGTTTGCAAGAAGCAAAGTTAGAGGGAGAGCAGAGTACATGTGACTGATTGGGGAACCGTGCAACCTCTGCAAGTTTCAGGTTTCAGTGCGGAGGTTTGTCTGGATAGCGCAGGAGAGATGTCATTAACCATGAGTACAGATCCCTCCTTCTGGCTCTGCTCTGCTCTCCTCCCCCCTCCTCCAGTTTCCCCGACAGTGTCTGGGTTCTCCAGGCCTGTGCACAGATTGTTCTTGTTAGGTATGAGTTTATAAAGTGCTGTGGGGGCAGGGACCTACTTTCTGCTCTTTGTGGGGCTAACTGGACATGGAAGGTATTTAATCCTCTATAACCCTTTCCCCCATTTTGTCTCATTAAAACCCAAAGAAATCCTGTGTACTTTATTGGGGTTTTATGCTGTTGATCAATACAAAACCAATTGTGAAGCAGAGTGAAAGAAGTGAATAAAGTACATTGTGCTTTTCTTTACACAGAGAAATCCAAAAAGTGCAAAAAGCATTTGTTTTGTAGCCCATTTTTCCTGATGTTACAAAATGAAATCCAGTGTAACCAACTTCACTCTGAGAAGAAAAATAAATCTCTTCAAAGAAACGCATCACGCTGCAAAGAAGCTTTCCTTCACGAAGGGACTGTAAATCTGCTCAATAAGGGGAGGAGAAACTATTGCAAACAATCAAGTGTTTTTCATCCACAATCAAGCGATTCCATGCACACACCGAGTGTGTGACCAGTTTAGGATGGAAGTGTGACTGCGCCTGAGACGGCGCATTTCTCTTTACTACTCTGTTTTGACTGTGACCGAAGACAATCCCGGCTTTATATGGTCAAGAGGAGCATCAGATGACGTCCGGCGTCAGAAAGGTTTACGTTGGTCTCGGCTTTGTTGATAGTTACTGCTGCCTGCTTCACATATTTGATGGGACACAAAAGGGGGAAAAGGGACATTTGAGGCTAATAAGCATTCAGAGAACTGTTATCGTTTCACAAGAAGGGAAGTGAATGTGAAATTAAAATCCAGTGTAGGAAGCGAAAGGTTGTCTGTGAAGCCTTTTGTGAATAAGGGAACTGAATGAGTTTAGAGAAGATCCAGTTTTATTATGACTCTGTCATTTAGAGAGCAGTAAAGAGAAGTTACAAAAGAAGTACTAAAACTACACATTTAATGATGAAAGACACTGTTTTCTACAGCAAACATACATGGTAAATGCATCATTAGTAATCTATTTATTCAGCTCAGCTGCAGGGAAGAGGGAGCTAAAGTTCGATGAATTTGATCAATTCTCATTTAACTTCCTAAAGAGATTTCAGTTTCCCCCCCCCCCAATTTTAAACAATACACAGATTGTGTTTAACATGACACAAGAAAACAAATATTAAGTCTAAGTTCATGATGCAAAATTGTGATTTTTGATTTTGTGCATAAAAAGGTCAAAATGACTGATTTCCTGCAGTCATAACTTCAATACTATGAATCTCTACTATTAAGAGCAAACAAAACAAAATGGAGACAACCAAACATAAAACGTTTTGGAGAAATAATAAAAAAAATCTAGGTATATATTTTTAAGTCTACAATTTCCAAGAAATCAACAACTAAAACTTAGCTTGGGCCCCTTCACTGTCAACCATACCAGCACTCTCTAGACTTTTTTATGCTTTCTTCCAAAAAAACGAATGCAAAGATTTTTCTCAAAGCTGCCAAAAAAATAAATAAGAAATCCTGCAGCCCTACAAGAAAAAAGCCACTTTCAGCAGAGTATTATGTAGATATAAAAAGTCTACACACCCAGGTTAAAATATGACACATAAAACTTACACCAAGATGAATAATTTCACAACTTTTCATCAAATATTTACTTTGTGCAAATTAGCTAAAACAACAGACATATTTTTAAAATGGGAATGAATAATAAATCAAATAATGTGGTTTCATGGTCAGGAGAAGGCACAAACTTTCTCCAAAGTGTTAGAAACACAGTGGAGCATGAGGAAGACAAACTTCATCAAAAGTTATGATGAAAATAAGAAAACTGATCCAGATTCTGGGTGGTACTGACTGTTGTACTGACATGTCTGGGAACTGGGACAACGTGGCAAGATGGTGGCTCAAATTCAACAAAAATACTTTAAAATACTTTGGAAAAGGTTTTGTAGTCTGATGGAGCCAATATCAAAGTTTTTGACCGTAATTCCAAAACGTACATGTTTAGCAAAAGGACATAAAACCCACAGTGAAGCATGAGGAACACAGCATCATGTTTGGGGTTGTTTCCCTTCAGTTGGACTTGGGCCATTAGTTAAAATGGAAAAAATTATGAGCATTTAATATTTTTGTTTTCGCAAAAAAATGTCAAGTTTCTGCTAAAACACTGAGGAAGAAAATAAACTTTTGGATTTTCTTTGTGCTGGGAAGTTGGACTTTTCAGATTTGTAGTTGAAAAAAAAAATCAAATATAAAGGACTAGGAAATACAGAACTCAGTGAAGGACTTTTGGTTTTCAACATCTGAGTGCATTTAGATTGTGGTGAAAATTTCTAGCATTAACTATCGATTTCAGATATTTGTCCCTGGTTTAAGGAACGACACATGATGCCGTAAAAATATCTACTTGTTACCATGTCCCTTTTGTGTTATAAAGCATGAATTGTTTTTTATTTTGTTATCAGCAATAAATAGGAGTTAGGAACTGAACAGGTAACAAATCCCAACACCAGCAAAACTGACCAGTCAGGAAAGGAGAATATTATTCAGATGCAGAGATGCAGCACTCAGGTGTGTGAATCTGTTAAAACTACGAGTGGTGCACATAAAAAATCAGTTTTTTATGAAAATGATCACAGTTCAAAATGGAAGGATGCCTTTACTGGAAGAAGAATAAAGTTTTGAATGGGTCCAGTCAGTGCTCAGACCTGAATCAGATAGGATAACATGCAACCACATTATTTTAGTTTGTAAATCCACCTCTGTATGCTCTTTAAAATATTTCTGATTTTTTAATTAAGTAAGGTTCTGAAATAACTGGAAGTAACATTGGTTACAAAAAAACCTGTCATGTCAATAGGTGTGTTGACTTTTTATATGCTGTGCATATAACATAAAAAAACAAACAATTATTGCAGTTCAAAAAGTGTGCTTTTACACACAAATGGTAAAATCTATTCAATAAAGTCCGATTTTAAATTGTTAAGTCTTCAGTTTCCAAAAAACTGAGCAGTCTCTGTGAAGAAGAGATCTTTCTTGACAAAGCAAAGGCTTCCTGTCTCTTGTTGCAAAGTAAAATCCCACAAGAGTTTTTGGTCCGGATGTTTGAAAGAAAAAAAAAAAAGAGAGCAGCTTTGATCGTTCTCTGCATCCTGGTTTCAATTCTCCCATGAGGGGGGAAAACATGTGTAAAGTTATGCAAAAATGACAAGTTTTGCTCAAAGTCAATATCCTTCAGATCAAATGTCAGATGCGGGTGCTCCAGCTTTGAGCATTAAGTGGTAAGTGTTTGTGGTTTTTGTGTCTACCACATAAACTGACTCAATTTCTGCATCACTGATCCAAGGCAGATCCAATCCGTCTCACCAGGCTACACCAAACCAGCTAAACATAGCGGTCATTTTCTGGCAGGAAGCTGCTGAGAGTGAGATTATCCCCACCTTCCTCGTCACTGTCTCCTCCCGCAGGGTACACCAGGACTCCGTTGCTCACTGGATTGCGCTGCCTTGTGTAGGAGTGACTCGTATCAGGCAGCAGAGAGGAGATGCACATCATCTCCGTGTCCTGCTGAGATTTCCTAACTTTGTATTTTCTTGCTGACAACTTGATGCAAAGGACAATGGTGGAAATTACAAAGATGGTGGCCACCAAGGCCAAGACAGCGATAACTATGAGGCACTGCTTCACCACGCCCTTGGTGGAGCAGGGCAGAACCTCGCTGCTTGACGAGTCCTTTGACGGTTCGCAGGGAGCTTTTGTAGTCGATGGAGTGGAGCGTGTTGTTGACCCAATGATGTGAGGAATAAAAGCTCCAGCTGGGCTGGTAGAATTGGCGGTGGTGTTGGAATAATCTGTTGAAGTGGAAACTGGTTCAGGTGATGTGGAGTTGAAGTTAGTGGTGGCGGAAACAGAAGAGGATTTCGATGAGAGCTCGGTGCTGGTGGACTTAATGGTTCCTGACGTAGGAACTGAAGTTGTAGGACCATTGGAGTTGGAAGTGCTTTGAGTAGAGTTATCCAAAGAGGTGGTGGAAGGTACCTCTGATCTGAATCCAGTAACGGATGTTGAGTTTTGAGTAGAAACAAATGAGGCTGAAGTAGTTGCAGAATGAGTTGCATTAGCAGTCGTGTTAGTAAAACTGGAGCCAGATGTGTGGAGGAGATGATCTGTTGTCTGATTTACTGCTTCTGCTGTTGTTGAACCGTACAATGGTTGCACCTCACTTGTAGCTGTCGTCATGGCAGTTGACAGATGTAGTCCACTTCCAGTGGATGTGACTTCTGTAGCAGTGTGTGCATGGCCTGTGGTCTTTGACGAGGAAATTTGTTCTTTACTTGTAGCAGTGAAGATGGCAGTGGAAGATTTAACTCCACCACTTGCTGTGGTCACTGAAGCAGAAGTTTCTGCTTCTTTTCTAGCTGTGATTGTTTGATTGACTGATAGAGGTTTGCTCGTACTTGTCGCCTGCCCTGCAGGGAAGGTTTGTGCAGTTGCAGTTGTCGTCTCTACAGGAGCTACATCCTTAGTCGTCACCTCTTCTGTGGGGGCGAGAGGTTTGGAACGGCTGACTGCTACTTCAGCAGTAGTCAAACCAAGCCGTCTGCTCTCGCTTTTACTTGTGTTTCTGTCACCGTTCTTATGGTCCGCTGTGGGTGACGCTGCCTCTGTCGCATGAGAAGTAGCACCTGTAGGTTTTGCTGGATGCAGGGTTGCAGGCTGCGATGTGCTCGCATATGCAGTGATTTGCTGGTTGGTTGTGATGTCTGTTGGAACAGTGATGTTTGTGCCGCTGTTTTCTGGTGCTGAACTCGTCACCGACTCCACAGGAAACAGCACACACACTCCCCACAGCAGCACTGCACGTATCTTCAAGCTGGAAGGCATGGTTGTTAAATATGAGATCTGAAATCACAGAAAAAATTATTTTGAAAACATTGCCTGTATTAAAGAGACATAAAGTGACAGTGAGGAATTTGTACGCGTTTCTTGAATTTTCTGTTAACTAAACTAAGTTCAAATATATATATACATGCTCACCACTGACATGTGGACATGTCCTATTTACAAACAGAGTAACAAATATTTTTGTCGCTGTGGTCAAGGTCCTGCCATAACTCTGGCTTTGTAGGTTGAGAATAGGTTGGTATCAAGAAAAGACAGATTTTCAGTTTCTTATTTTTTAGCCCCAAACCTTGTCTAGCTTCCACCTCGTTGGTTTAAAAAGAGGCTGGGCAATTTGGAGGTGGTCTTGCTTCAACATTATTCAATTAAGTTTGTCAATAAAGCAGAATAGACCCTCAATATGAAGCTGCCACTACCATGCTTGACAGCTGGTACAGTTTTCAACTTTGAAACTCTCTGCCTAACTTGTCCAAACAGTCCTCTTGTAATATGACTAAAAACATCAATGTTTGGTTCTTTTCACCATGAAACTTTTCACCAGGATGCATTTTTCTTGTCTTCATTGTAGTGAAAATTTCCATTCAGTTTTGACTTTGAAGCATCAACTTATTTCTTGGTCTGTGTTATCTCAGCCCATGTTGCAGTGGACAGTGACGCTACAGCATCCTCCATATACTAATAGCTTTGAGACTCATTAACTGCATAATTAGTCCTGATGATTTCCACCGATTACCTATTATCTGAGTCTCATAGTCTGGGTCAGATGGTTGAAATCTGGAGATAAATGCGTATTCTAACAGGAAAAACTAGTTCAAATCGAGCGTCTGCATTTACATAGACCTCAGCAGCATTAAATAAAAAAAGAGATGAACCAAGATAAATGAAGTTTACAAATTCTGAGTGGCTAAATAACCAGACAGGATGATGCTGAGACTTAGTTCAAGGGTTTCGGAAAGTGTTTATCCTCTAAAAATTGCAAAAATTTATATGTAACATACGCGTTGCAATAAAAACAGCTCCAATGCAGCCTTAAACCCCCAAAATTAATATATCCACGCACATGATGAGTGTATAAACTTCCCATTATGTTGACAAGGGGAAAACTGTATGTGTCATTTGGATGCCAGTAACTTCTTACATATAATGAAACAATCATGTTCCTTCACCACACCCATTGTTTCATTCTCACCAGAAAAACACTAAAAACTTCAGCAAATATTGGTATTTTGAAACACTCAAACTGCCACTCTGTCACAGTGGTAAAAAAAAAAAAGATGAAGTTGAGGAACATGTCATTACATTTTACTAACACACTCCATTACATGCAGGTAAAACAGGTGTTTAAAACTGTCTTAAGAAGTGTTTTCAGAGTCACCTGCTCATGTCTTACCTCGGTTTTGGGCGAATTTGATGTTAGATCCAATAAAAATGTTCACCTCAGCTCACTTCAGGCTCTCTTTGCGCACATCCTCGTTGCACTGATATGGCAACTGTTGCTCTGCTTGATGACAGCAACAGGAAATGAAGAAAAAAAAAACATGACGGTATATCACATTTTTAGACGACTTAGATATGAGGAGACACTTCCTTTTGAAATCCATATCTTTACTCATTCACTAAAAAGAGCAAATGCAGTTTTAAAGAGAAAATGACCATTTCATTTAACCCCACCACCAATATTAGTTTGTATTTATTGAGATAGGATGAGACTCACCTGACAGATGTAAGGTAGAGCAGAGCTCAGATTCGCTGTTGCTGAGCGTCCTTAGCATGTCTGAATACTGGTTTGTTTAAAATAGCAGGAAGTGCTCAGTTCTGTAAAACACTCAGATGCTTGTCGCATGTCAACCCTCGATCACATTTCTGTCTCACATTTAAAGCTGCAGGTCATGTGGGATAAAAGCTCTAAATGAGAGATTTCAAGGGACTGAGAAGGAACCACAGGGACTGAAGATCAGTCATATCAGGACGTCATAGTTTTCTCAGTATATGTGTTTTTTTTCCCCAAACAAAACTGTGGAATCAAATGAAACTCCCTTTTATCAGTCAGAAATCTTCATGATGAGATAACGTTGTGGTCAGACGACTGATGACAGTGGCCAAACTGTAAAAGACTGGTGCATAATTTCATGCTTGGCCTTCTACATTAGACATCCGAGTGGGAACAGACTCGTCCATCTAATGTGGAAACCATAACTGTCACTTCCTGTACTGAGTCACACTGACATGTGGTTTTGCACAATGTTCAAGTCACATATACACTCAGCCTGTTTTTGTTTAAGGGTTACCAAGCAGAAGTAACATAAAGATATGTATGTAATGGAAAGGCCGGGAATAAACATTGTGTCCAGGCCTGTTTATTTATTAGTAAATAAATAGACAGATGCAACGTCTTCCTGTGGTTTATTATTTGTCTTTCTTGCTACTTCCTCCTGCGCTGACCCACCTGAATCCTAATAGCAGAAGTTCTCCTTTTACCCACGTTTTGGCTTTTAGATATGGGCTTTTTCATTACACTCATGCTCTAATGTTAATTGCTAGCAGAGGAAAAGAAAAGTATAACCGAGTGCACATGAAACCATATAATCTTTTCTTACTGGTCAACATCGAATCTGACTAAACTTTTCCTGTCCTGGGTCTGTTAGTATTACGAAAATCCTTCCTATTTGCTACATGCCACAATAATGAGAGAAACCGTTTATAGACAGTTATTACCTAGCAATGGGGTTAAAACAGAGGTTCAGCACATTTGGTCAGCTGGTTTTACTATTGTACGCGCTGTACAATGGCTGCTGGAAGTATTTTGTTGTTGACTTGCTAACCAGAAACGTCTTGCTGCATTCTTGTTGGCTGTGTAGGAGGCTCTACTTCTGCTTTTCAAACATGTATGATTGTATAACTGCACATGTTTGCAGCCATTTTCATATGCGTCTGAGAATGATGTTCTGAGAATGATTTTGTTCATTTTACAATAGTTTTTATACTGTCACTGATGTGAATAGTTGAAATGTGTCAGATTTTTCAGTCAGATTACAAATGCTTATCTGATAACAGAAGTGAAATAGAGGAAATGTAAAATTGTTGACAGATCAGGTGGTATTAAATAAAGAGGAAAAGAAGCAGCGCTTTAATGTGTAAAATTTTTATTATGTGCACAGAACTGTCTGTCAGAGGTTCAGTAAAACACGGGCTGTGAGTGGTCCCTTCCCAATACCAGTACGCACCAGAGAGGGCAACTTTCGTCTGACCCTTAACAGTGACAAGAGGCACCACAACATTTTAACATTTACAGCAGGAAGATGTTACACCCACCCACCTTCCACCTCCATGTTCGGACCCCAATGGTAAATTTAAAAGCCCCAGAAGAACAGGAGAAAACTGTTTTAGGATCTCTTCCACATTCATATTCTGACTGATGCCAAAAGCAAACTGCGGGGAAGAAAACAGTCCGACAGCATTTGTTTTAAAAATAATCCAGCTTTGACTTGTACTGTTCTACCAGGTTGTGACTGGAATGTACAACAGGAGGAGAAAAAAAAACAACATAAAAGCAGTGCATGAAACGGCACACAATTCATATTTGGCAACACAATAAGAACAATGGAAATACTGATGCTACAGTTGTTGAGCAGTAAGTACAACCTTCACGTGAGAATGCGTCACCACATCTTAAAAAATAAAAACAGTTAAGACTTTCTTTAACAAAAATGTCTTTTCTTCGGATGTGAACATGAGCTTTGAAAGTTTTTCCTCTCCTCTGTGAGGGGGTCAGGGCAGAGTGTGACACGGGAGGACCGTTGAGCAAAAATAAAAGTTCGTCTTGGAATGTGGGCTTGGTTTCGACGGAATGGGACGGGAACCAAGCTCGGTGAAGCCGAATCTCTAAAAACTGGCCGTAGCTGACTCCGAAAGAAAACAGCAATCCTGGCAAGGGTCTCTGCGTCTTACATGGCAACCTTGGAGACCTGATCTTCGAGTCGGGCGATCCGGCGGTCCTGGAGGATGACACGGTCCCTGAGTGACTTGAACTCTCGGAGTACCTCTTCCAGTTTGTCTTCCATTTTCTGAAGAAGAAAAAAAACAAAAAAACCCAAAAAGAAATATTGAACATTTGGAACCAGGGGAGAAATAATTTGGATCGTGAGCAAAAAAAAATAACATCTGTTCATCCGGTCTAAGTCAAATGTGATCCAACAGGCAATGACGTTTATTTTTCCGTGCAGCTGCGCTAAATTGAGAGCCAGAAACAAGATTATGTACTGATCCATAATTTTCTTGGATTTTTCAAAATTATGACTGTGAACGAGGAAAAATCCTGCAATCACATCACACCATCTGTCTACAACAACCGTCAATATTCAATAAATGTTAATAAAAATTGTCCTTTCTGCAAACACTTACAACAGTAGATTGCGGAGGAACATGTTTCTGGATGGTTGGGATGCTCTCTGCTTTTGTGGCTGGCTTGCTCTCCAGGATGTTCGTTTTGACCACCTTGAGGTCCCGGTTCTTGGTGGAGACGTAGCCGTCTTTGAGTGAGATCAGGATCGGGCCTCCGTTCTTCCCGGCGAACCATTCCTCTGCCTCCAAGGCGGGATCAGGGCCGGCCGTGTCCGGGTACAGGTCGTCCTGGAACAGATCCGACTGGGAGGGTGCAAAGCGTGGAAAAAGGGGAAAATTATTAGGCACCAATAAGGAAAAGCATACCAGCTCACATAACAGTAAAAGACATGATGGCTTTAAGCAAACTTACCTTACGTGGGACTGTCATGATGATTGGTTCACATTTTCTCTCATGTAATTTATAAAACCTAAAGAGATGAGAAATTATAACAGTTTAATATAAGAGAAAACAAAGTAGTTATTTTAATGGCACTCAAATTTTATCAGAAGAGAGACAGATTTTTTCGAGGGTACAATTCAATCATGGCTGAAGGAGACTTTTCCCTCTGTTTTAAGAATTATTATGCAAGTATAAACAGCAAGGAACCAGCCTTCATACCAGAAGATTGGTTCTGAGGATCCTACTTTGGTATGAAATGTGTGAATAAGTCCAGAACCAAATCAAAAGACTTTGTGAAGATTCTGGCTGAAGCTGATAAGATAATGACGAAAGGAGTCCAACATGACCCGGAATACCACTTACTGAGGAAGAAGCCATAACTCCAAATACAACATGAAGGACAGATTACTGATTGGAAATACTTTTAAAGACAAATATCAGACATGTCCTTTGGTCTGACACAACTAAAATGTGAAGCATATCAGCTATAAGTATGTCAATAGATAATAATAGTGAATAAATATATGAATATAGTTGCAGCTCTATGAATAGAACAACTTTCAGTTTATTTGGCATAAAAACACTATTATTATTATTTATATTGATAACATAAAGGCAACATTTACAGTGTGTGACAAAATGAAAATAACACTGCTTCTAAATGACTTTAAGGGGATTTCCAGCAGGGTTACTACATATTTCCATTTCAAAATTACATATTTTTCCAGATTTATGCTCCTTCAACGGTAACAGAAACATGTTGCAACGTTGACATTTTTATACATCTGGACTCTTGAATTCAGATCCTTTAAAAACAGTTTATTTTTGGTCTCTTTATAATTTCCAGGAGAGACGAATCCATTCCTTCACTAATAGGTACTTTTATTTTCATTATCTATGCACTAAGTGAAACTGGTTTATAAATAATACTGATCTACACAACGAATTGGTTTATCTGATTCATAATGTAACTTTAAGATGTTTTTCTCATTATTCTCTTCTTCAAGTGGTTAACTAGCGATGTGTTGCCATGGAAGCGCCATAAACAGTGCAGACTGGCGAGTTTAATCTGCCTCATTAGGAAGGAAAACACACCAACTGGAGGAAAGACTGATGATTGAGTGTTTCTGGGTTTATATTTTAAATTAAGTTGTTAAAGTAAACTGTGAATTTGTAAATGTTTGTCTTCTAGAGATTTATTGTAGTTAATAGAGTTTGGCTTCACCCAATATGATTAGCAGTGGCTGTAATTCTCTGAAAGGGAATCTATGTCCATATGTCAAAAAATTATGTTTATGAAAAATCTATATAAAAATTTTGAGCTTTGCAGATTTTTCTTTTTAGTTTGCATTTCTGCTGCTCCAGCCACATTAAAGACAAAAGTTTTACATTTTTTCCTCAAATCTTAATCCGGTTTTTTCACATATTTTGAAAATGTCTTATTAAATATTTGTACAGTATTTTTAAAAAAATATTATATTTTAACGAGCATTAAAAAAAACAATCCGAGGTCTGTTGATATATTTCAAACTATTAACTCCTGGGCTTATGTGGATGGAACAAAATGTAATACCAAAAACAGATTTAATTTATATTTTGTTTTGATAAATGATTTTAAAAAAAATTGCTTTTTGTGTTTAAACAAAGAGAGAGTATTAAAGAAAATTAGGAAACGCAAAACCTTTTCCATATTCTGCTTCATTTTTTTCCCCATATTTATCCAGACATGAAGACTGGTAAAATTTAATTCCTCAGATTATTCCAGCATGAATTACGTTTGTAAAGCTGCATCGAAATAAACCACAGGACGTCTAAAAGAAAGTCCTTTGCAGAATCATGGTGGTGTTTGTTATATTAAACCCAAACACCACATTTCTATAAAAACAGCCCAACCAACCGTGAACCACAGTGGCAGTAATATGGGTTTATATGTTAGTCTGACAGAATACAATTAATTAAAATTATTAATGCTTTTAAGCCAAGAGCAGATTTATGTTTAGACTCACTGCTTTTACATTTTGCTTTATTGTTTAAAATAAAAAAAGTACTATCACGATTTTGCTTCATTTAGACCTTAAGAACCAAAAAGGAGCGAACTTCTTAAAAGAACAATGTATATATATAAAAAAGACAGTAATGTCTTAATACCTTGCTATTTCACATTTGTTGACATCCAGGCCTCTCTTGGGCATGTAGCCCATGCCTCTCTGAGGCTCCTTCGTTGAAAAGGTGTTGAGGTAATGAACAAACGGCGCCTCGTCTGTGATCTCAAAGTACCGAATGCTGCTGTCTCCCTGCAGGTACAAAATGTGTGAACCTCTCAATTTAACATTTGAAAATAATTTAAAAAATGAAGCCTATGTAGTGTCAACTACCTTTCCACACAGGTAGACTATGCTAGTGTCTGGATCGTAGAATGGCAGAAGAACTCCATTACTGCTGTCCATCTCTTGGACACATATGGGCTCATCCATGTTGTCCTGCAAACACAGAATTATATATTTAACTTTTATTGGTATGCTTTAGGATTATATTAATTAAAAATGGAAAAAAAAAAAAAAAACAGAACATGCGCTCTATTAGGAAATGTTACTTGGTATTCATCGCCCTCTGCTGGAAAGGATGTGTTCAATGTTTTAGATTATTTAGATATTAGGTATTATATTGAAACTAATCATCTGATTGGTCTGTATTCAAACAGCTGTGCAGATTAACAAGTCATCTGCCCAAAATTTTATGATTTTAGTTTCATTAATACTAAAAATACTGATGCAATTCTATATGCCTTGAAAAATTATTTTGAAATGTAATGATGTATTTAATGAATTATTACAACATTAAAATAACATAAATGTCAGAATCTATTTGCTGTATTCACTTCTAATTTGATTAAAGTGGTGCCCAATAAAAGTAGTTATTTAACAGCTTATTTATGTTTTTGATTCTCTCTTGTCGCTTTCTAAATTAGGGCTGCTAAAAACTATTTCAGCCTGACGATTATTCGGTTGGTTATTTTGAGGACTAATTGATTAATCAGATAAAAACAATTTGGACATTCTACAGATTTTCAATTGAATCCTTTTTATACAATATAAAAAATGCACTAAATCATGCAAGTAAAAAAACTCAATTTCTTTTATAAATAAGAAAATCAACATTTATTTATTTTTTTTATCTTAAAAATAAAATATCCTCTTAATACGTCGATTGGCATTTTTTGAGTCTATACGCTTCAGTTAACCATTAATTGTTTACTAAATCTCTTGAAAATTACTTCAACAATTGATTCACCACAATTAACCCGATTGTTTCAGTCCTATTGTAAATCACTAGTGATGTCAGGATGTAAAGATTTGGCTTCATGATTTCAGTAGAGTTAATTTTAGATTCAAGAGGACCAAATGATGAACACATACAGATTTCCACAGGGCCAGCTGACGCTCGCTCATGCGGCTGAATCCAGTGGTGAAAATGTTTCCGTCTGCTAAAAAGATGGCTCTCATGGGTCGAGCTCCCTCATGGGCTTTGTCCTTTTCCTAAAAGAAGAATCACACCAGTCAGGTTGTAAAGCTGTGGCACCAGATGTGTATTTATTGGGGAGACGTTAATCTCTGATCTAGCACCTTTTACTTACCGCCACTATCTTCTTTTTACGTGGGTCGATGATGCGGACCTTTTTGTCCTTGCAGGCGGTGCACAGCAGGCTGCCGTTGCGACTCCAGCTGACGCTAAAGATGACATCCGGGTGCATGTCATCCAGGCTGATCATGGCCTCTCCCGTCCCCACGTTCCAGATGACCACCTGGTTGTCACAGCCTGGAACGGAAGCAGGTTTATTCTCAGCAGACACTACAATCCAACAGGAGCCGCTCGTATAAATTATGTTCTTTTATTTTGATTCGAGGAATTTAATCCAAACCCACCGGCACTGAGGAGAACATTGCGAGCCGTGGGATGCCAGGACACAATGCCGACCCTTTTCGAGTGGCCCTCCAACACGACCACAGGCTCTGACAGCGCAGCATCCAGTCCATTCTCAGGGATCTGCCAGACCTGCATAGAATGAAGGGAAATTAGGACCCACAGAAATAACATCACAGAACCATATTTATAATTGGCTATAAAGCAAAACATTGAATGAGTGCTAGAACATATAAATATGGCCTTGCCATGACTGTGCAGTCCTCCGAGCCGCTTGCAATGACGTGATCATTATGTGGACACCAGTCGACATCCAACACTGGGCCTGTGTGACCACAAACTGTCGGGTACGCCTTGTCTATACGGCCAGTCTAAGAGACAGAGGAAAAGGGTTTGTCATTCCTGATCG
Organism: Brachyrhaphis roseni; assembly: GCA_903066815.1. Taxonomy (NCBI): domain Eukaryota; kingdom Metazoa; phylum Chordata; class Actinopteri; order Cyprinodontiformes; family Poeciliidae; genus Brachyrhaphis; species Brachyrhaphis roseni. Next base: position 27,632 of record CAEFZY010012656.1, read on the forward strand.
ATAGAATTCAGTTCAGTTTATTGATATAGATAGAGAGAGCCAAATGCATGCAGACGTGTTCTAAAAAAGGTAGCAACATATTTTGTGAAATCTTGACAAAATGTCTATTTTATTAATTTTTCACCTTCTAACAGTCCAAAAGTATAAACAGGTAACACAGACATATATTTTACACCATTCTCATTCATCTTCTACCCTCAAAATGGCTGTAGTAGAAGTTTCTGACCTGGTCTTTGTTGGTTGAAGGAGACAACATTTCCCAATAAACCAGTTTAAATGGACAATCATAGAATTTAATGTTCTATGTTTCACAAACCAAACACTTTGGTTTGTGAAACCAAAGTGTTTCACAAAGCACAGCAGATTGGGAAAATCTGCTTGCTTTAGAAAACACTCCTATCACTGTAGGGTTGATGTAACATTTAGTGACATGTCCAAATTCAAGTTCTAATCAGTATTTAACAGGGTTTTCTTTCAAACAACAATGATTAAAAACACAGAGACTGAACATCAACCTTCTAAAATACACAGTGAAAATCAGAAATTGAATACCTTATTTAAAGGAAGAATGAGAAACGCTCCTCCTCCACTGGCATCTATGATGATGGCAACAAACTTGGGGTTGACGGCACAGAAGGAGCTGTCCCATGTCACCCTGGATACACGGATGTCATCGTAACACTGGTCGTTCCTCACAGCCTGACCGAACACGTGACGGAACTTGCTCTGTCGCACAACTCGCCGCGACATTTCTATGGTGAGAAACAAAACAGGGAGAAGGACAGTGAGTCTGAGTTACTCCATCAAAACAAACAGAAGAACGGGATCAAGTGTGTCAAAAAGGAGCTTCTGCTGCTCCAGCAGCTTTAAAATGGGAGTCATGGCGCTGAGATCATGTTTATTAATTACATCTGAGTTTAAGCTTTTATGCGCCATCAACACCACTTTCTGTACAAGACACGTCTTCTCCTGACGCCTTTACGTAAATCAGTGCAAATTTCCAGACTAAATTCAATGAGGCACGGAGTGCATTTTATTTAAGTTGGTGAATGAATACATTTAGATAGATAGATAGATAGATAGATAGATAGATAGATAGATAGATAGATAGATAGATAGATAGATAGATAGATAGAT
>CAEFZY010012660.1:0-46663 GCA_903066815.1 Brachyrhaphis roseni
ACCAGAACCAGAAGACCTGAGAGGTCTGGAAGGTTGATACAACAACAGCAGATCTTTAATGTATTGTGGTGCTAAGCCATTCAGTGATTTATAAACTAACAACAGTATTTTAAAGTCTATTCTTTGAGCTACAGGGAGCCAGTGGAGAGACTTTAAAACTGGTGTGATGTCCTCTAACTTCCTGGTTTTAGTGAGAACATGAGCAGCAGCGTTCTGGATCAGCTGCAGCTCTATATTATTTTTGTTGCTTGTTTTATTGTTTGGATGATGAATAAATGAGGATTTCTGATCAGATCTTCTCTGGACACGCTGCAGGCCCGTTTACGGTCCTGTCTGTCTGGACCCGAACACACAAACCGCCCAATAGGTGCTGCAGTGTTTGCTCTGCACTGGAAACACTCTCCAACTATCAAGTTTTTCTTTCCTTTCTTGCTTTGTTTGGCTCGGGGTGAAAGTTCAGTGGTGGTAAAAAGGGCCGGGGTCACGCGGATCGATTTGGCCCTGTGACACCGGGCCGGGTCGGGGGGTGGTATTTGGAGGAGAATGACCTCTCAGACACTGTTGCATTTTCGCGGGGGGGATCGGGTTACCCGACCGGGAGCTAACGGGCTTCCGACCCGCTCAGAGCTGTCAGCCGATATCTGCAGAAAAGTCCTGACTGGTTACCTGCTCACCTGCAGATACATTCAAATTATTCATTTTTAATCACTGAATTAATCCAATCAAATAAAAAAAATCATGTAAACTGTTAAGTTTACATTTTGATTAGCAGTTTAGATCATTTATAATTTAGAGATAATTCTCTTGGATTATTTTAAAATAAATTCAGTTTCATTTTTTTCATTTCATCTACACTGAAAAAAGAAAACAAGTAATCCAACTTTTAAAAAAAAGAGGGTTAATTTGGTAAAAGTAATCAAATTAAGTTTGACAAACTTAATTCAGCATGGAACAAATTAATCAATATCAGCTGATATTAGTCGTTTTTTAACATGTTATCTGATCAATTTGTAAAACTGGGCCGATATGAAAAACTATATTGATTTTTATTTTGTTTCTTTTTCTCAGAAGTGTTGAAACAGCAGAGAAATAAATATATACATATACATATAATGTCAGTAAATATCATTATTGGCCATAGCAGCAATATTGATATCAGCACAAATTTTTTACATCCCTACAAATTAACTGTTTTAAAATGTTGGATCTTGATTCTCTTTTTTTAGTGTAATTAAAGTCAAAATCAGGCAAATTGAAACAAAAATCATCTAAATTGTACCAACAGCAAGAAATAAATCTGATACAATCGTTGCATCTTTCTTGATTAATATTAATAGAATTGATCAAAAGGTTAATAGTTTTACTTTAACAAACAGATTATATACATGCACTGTAAAATTAGAAAATCTTATTGAGTATTTTAGATCTAGTTTTCAGTCCCAATATCTTAGTACACTTGAAATAAGACGAAACTAACTTACAAGTTATTTAAAGCTACCGGAGTTTATTTTACTGCAATAATTCTTGATTTTTTTTTTTTTTTTTTAAATACTAGTTTTGCTTGCAGAATATTTCATTTGAAACAAGATATATTTCTGATGTTATATAAGTGAAATATTCTGTGAATATTTATGAAGTATTTTCTTAAAACAAGCCCTAAAAAGTTACTTATTAGTTTTTGTCTCATTTAATCTGTGCTGAGATATTCGTACTGGAGACTAGACCAAATATACTTGGTAAGGTTTTGTGTTCTTACAGTGTAATGTAATGTTTGTGTAGATTAAGAGCCCAGATATATATTTTAAAAGCACTGTAAACCAAATTAATCAACAAATTCACCAAAGTGTCAGAAACAGACCCTCCTGTACTGAAGAAGAACCTGGATTTAACCCATTTCAGTAAAAAGATGATTTTCTTTTTATGTTTTATTATAGTTTTGAATTTGTTTGAATCACATTGATAACCAGACAGGCAGAATAAATGACTGTATAAACTAGATGGCTTTTCAATTTGATTTATTTCAGTTTCTACAGTAGCATCTCAACTATAGGAGATGTTTTGTTTCCATCTTATTAAAAACTTCAAAACATAAATATAAGTTTACAGAAACCTTTTTGGAGATGGATTCTAGTGAAAAATATCAGTACAGTGGATTTAGTTTTATGTAAGCAGCACAGAAATGCAGCTGTTTCATTAAAAGACACGGAACCCCCTGCTGAGATCGGGGGAATTATCGGACCAATGCTGCCCTCATGTGGTCAAATCAGGGAATGTTTTCACTTCTCCCTGGTTTAAAACTATTACAGAGGCTCTAATTAACAATTACACCACATTTATTTATTCCTACACAAATAAATTAATTTATTAATGAGCTGAAATGATCTATAAATAAGTACATGAGTGTTTCTGAACATTTTAAGTCAAATGTATTTGTATATTCCAGCATGAAGTGCTTTATACAGTCATTAGTGATGAAGCAAGTATTAAACATTACATTTTGTAAAAATAAATAAATAAAGCAACTTAAAATATGTCAATCGGTCTTCCAGTTATCATGAATCAAATGTAACCAGTTTGACATTTGAAAACTAAATTTGCTTAATGAAAACAATTTAAAAGAAACTCAAGTATTGTGGTAAGAAGGTTTCAACGCCAGGATGATGAGGGTTTTTTGGCCGCATCAAAGTTCATTTATTTCACAAAACTGCACAGGAAACACTTTTTCACATGATCAATAACCGGATATTGTTACTGGTGAAAACCACAAAGAAGAAGACGACAGGAAGTAGTTGGAGGATCATGTTTTTAATGAACAAATTTATCCACGTGCGATTTTAATTTGAGTTCTCATTTATTGGAAACACCAATTGAAAAGTTGTGTGGGGGGGGGGTTACATTAGTGGAATATTGGCAACGTTTTGCGCACATTTGTAATGGAAAAGCAGCTATTGACAAAAAATTGGAATTTAATTTGGAATTGCAAAAATTAACGAGCTCAATGGAAACTTTACATCAGGAGTCACGTGATCAACAACCGGATGTTTCTCCTGGCAGATAAATGGTAGACAAGAAGCAGTGGTAAGAGGATGGTGCAGCATGTTTTTAATGACTTATTGGTGAACAAACTTGTTCACTAACTATTTTATTTATTGAATTTGTTTTGAAAACTTCAGACACAACTTGTGTCCTGAAGACTTTGGACTTGGACTCTGGGTGTGAAACTCGAGTCTTAGTAACGTTATTTAAATCGTAATAAAGAGTTAAAGATGTTGTTATGTGAGCTACAGGCTGCAGCTGCTGCGCATGTTTTACTGTAAAAGAATTAGCTTGATTATTTTCCATCGACAATAGTGGATTATTATGGGATGTTAACTGTTTATAATAATCTATTCATGTTTGTTGTAACTTCATAATAATGTCTCTCCTACTGAAAACTGTTTAAATGACTTTAGATAATTTCAGAACAAAATAAAACGTAACTAGGCTCCGACAGGCTGCTGCTGCTAAGCTAGCTTCAACGTCACAAGACCACGTCCGGTTGATCATTTCAAAATAAAAGTACTTCCTATTCCTCTACTATTGCTAACATTTATAAAGGTTCGCCATTTTGTTAGGAAAAACATAAAACTGTTAGAGAAAGAAGTAATGAGGATGAATACATTGTTTTTCGATTGGATGCTGAAAGACAATATAATAAGTAACCAGAAATATAGATCTAAAAAATATTACTGGTGCTTTAAGTGGGGGGAGGACTGCTAAAACCTGCATTTGCTGTCATTTCTGCATTTTTCATGTTTTTAACCTCAGGAATTTCCATGCTTTTTCTAGAAAGTTTCTGAGATTATTTTCAAAATGTTCTGTTTTTTTCTTGCACATTTTTGACTTTTCACACTTTCTGATTTTTTTTTTTCTAGAAAATTTATGAGATTAATCTTGCAATTTCTGAGTTTTTTTCCACAATTTTTTTAACTTTTCAAACGTGCAAATTTTCTTGCTTTTTCTAGAAAATTCCAAAATTTGCGAGGGAAATGAATTAAGAATTTTTAGATTAAAATTATAATTTTTTGAAAAAAAAAATTTAAGTAAAAAATATTCGACTTGGAAATTTTGGGAGTTTTAGAAGTCAAAAACTTTTGTGACTCAGAAATGTTCATGTTTTTCTAGAAAATTGCTGAGATTATTCTTATAATTTCAGATTTTTTTTCTAACAAATTTTTGACTTTTGAAACCCAGAAATTTATGTTTCTTCTTGAAAATTTCAAAGAAATTTACTCTTCCATTTTTTATCTACAGTAGGCTTCATAAGAATAACACCTGCAAACACAGAACCAAAAAAAGACGACATCTGCATATATAATAAGAACTAAATCACTGAAAACTGTTATTGCATAATATTATTATATAGCACCCAGAAAGCGGCTTTTGCTCTGGGAGATCATGCAGAAATAGTTCTGGATTTCAACCTTCTTCCTTTAAAGCAATAAGTCTTGGATTTTAATTCATTGTAGCATCTGAGCATCTCCTGCTTTTGATTTTCTGTCTTTGACACCCGGGACGTGTTTATATGTTCCTTCTGGGTTTTTCTGATTTATGGAGGATTTCGGGGAAAACTCCCCGGGGGGGGAAGGATTGATTCCTGGGGAAAAACTGAACATAATCTCATCACATTCCTCCACCTTTTGATCACTTTCTCCTCGTCCAGGAATCTCACATGGAATGCATAAAACTGTGCAGAAATTATCACGGTAATAATTTTCCTGCCACCAGATGGCATTCAAAGGAAACTGAGCGTGGGAGGAAGAAAATCACTGGGAGGTGTTTCCCAAAAGAGGAGGAGAAAAGGGGGAAAAAAACCCAGAGAGGAACAGCAGAGAAAATGGACCGAGAGCTTTCCGTACAGACGCATGTGGTCAGGAATGTTTCCATCCCTGCTTCACAAAGTAAAGCCTCTTCCTTCGCTCTCTGTCTCTTTCCCGTTTCTTTGGCATGAACGGCTCCTCTGTTTGCGTTTGCAGTGACTTTCTGCAGCCGGGATCTGGACAGATGTGGAAACTTCTCTCAGCGCCAGAGGAAGCCGGATAGATCAGCCTGGAAGCAGACGGCTGCAGCCGCCAACCCAACAGAGTGAGTTTTACAAACATGCACTGGAAAGACACTAAATATTAACAATACTTTTGGTCTAGTTTCAACTGAAAACATCTCAGTTCACTTTAAATGAGACAAAAAGTAACTTTTCAGCAAGAAATAGGAGTTTGTTTTAATCAATAATTTCTTAATATTAATGTAAAATTACTAGACTCATTAGAAGATTATTTTACTTATAATATCGGAATAATATGTTTTATTAAACGTGAACAAATCTGCCAGTGTAACTAGTAATTTTTCATCAGTATTCAAGACTTAAAACAAACTCCTACATCTTGCAGAAAAGTTACATAAGTTAGTTTTGTCTACTAAACTAGACTTTGTGTTTTTGGAGTGTAAAATTAAATTGTAAAAATACAACTTACAAGTAACTTTTCAGCAAGATATAAAAACTTATTTTAAGTCAATGATCCCTTAATACTAATTAAGGAATTATTATTTTTTTTTTTAAGTTTTAGTTGCACTGGTTGATTATTCCACTTATAACAAAACATTTTCCCACAATCTGCCAGTGGAACTAATTAATACTTTTAAACTAATATTAAGGGATTATTGACTTCAAACAAGCCAATATATCTCGCAAAAAAGTTACACAAGTTAGTTTTGTCTTATTTCAAGTGAACTAAGATATTTGCACTGAACTTGACCAAAATTATCACATCTGTTGGTTTTAACGGTTAGAGTTTGGCTGATTTCTGTGGATTTGGATTAGAAGAGGTTAGAGAATAACTTATCTGCAAAATGCATCATTTTTTACTCTAACTGCAGTAAAGAGTTGCTTTTATTCTGTAAACATTAATGAAAGTACAATCAGAGCTTCATGTAATTTAGGAAACTGAACTGTTCTTTATAAAAGAATCATTTCCTGTAACAGCAACTTTAAAAGTGGAAATAAATGTGAGGTCAGTTACTGGAAAAAACTGAAAAGTTTCAGCCTTACTAATTTGCAGACACTCACTGGTTCATCTACTGATTCATGAGTCTTTTTTTCTGCAGGAATGAGTCAAAAGTCAAAGTTACATAACCAAAACAAAACAAAACAAAACAAAAAAAGGCTCATGAACAAGAACTGTGGAGAAAATGAGTGAAAATCTGAGAAAATCCAAAGGAAAGCTGTGAAAAATACTCAAAATACATTTTATCAGGAATCAGTTCGGAAAAAGAACTGGTTCAGAGTTGAACTTCAGTTTAGATTCAAGAATCTGTTCAAAGTTGTAAGAGAATAAAATAATTGATTTTGAGACAATAAATGGTTCAGGAATCGGTCTCAGAATCAGGAATCTGTTCAGGACTTTCCTCAGATTTGGGAATCTGTTCAAAGCAATTATTTGTTCAGAACCAAGAATCAGTTCAAAATGTGATGCAGAAGTCATTCACTGATTTTGGTTCTGAACCAAAGGATGAAATTGGGCCAGAAAGAGAACGTGATCATCATCATCATCACTTTATGAACACTAATGAATCAACTACAAAACTGCAATGGAAACGTTTATGTTTGCATCCCACAGTCACAACAGCTGGATGTTACTGCTGGCGGAAACAACAAAGAAGAAAACAGGAAGTAGGAGGAAGTCGCTGTGGGATGTTTTTCAACTTATCCAGGACTGATTTTAATTGCATTTCTTATTCGATGAAAACACCGCAATTACAAAATGTTGTTTTTTCTCTACATCAGTGAAATGTGGTCAGATATTTTGCACACAGTTGTTACGGAAACGGCGCTATTGACACCAGCGTGGCGGGGATGGATTGGTGTGGAGAGGGATGAGAAACGGTGGAGCGGAGGTGTTGAGAATGAGAAAGAGGACAGGAGGATTAGGGTGGGTGGCTGCGGCGTAGCATGATGTCACAGGAATGCATCGAGCCTCGCCTTTAACAAGCCGAGAGCGTGTGGAGAGCCGGCCACATCACGGCCTAATTAACTCTTTATTCCTCCGTTTTCCATCTGCGTCTGATGTTCGACTAATCTTTACCAGCCTGGAAAACGTCGATTTCTTTAAAACTAAACCGGTGCAGAGTGGAATAAACGAATCTGGATTCTCACTAAAACATGGACGGTTAGCATCCGTTTGGTTGAATCAGAGGGAAAGGAAAGATGATGATGATGATGGCAGAGACAGCAGGAACAGATGCAGAGTGAAGGATAATGACTGACATGGTGTGTGGGAAAGCTCGGCCCCAGCAGCAGCTGGAGAGACGATGACTAACATCAGCAGTGAGGTAAGATGGCTGCATGGAGGGCAGCTGCTTCTGTAAACCAACCTCACTGAGGTCACACTTATTTATGGAGGCCGCATCATGCTTCCAGATCTGGGAATTAGATGGCAAGCTTCAATTTAGCCTCAAGTCAGGCATTTCGCTTCCTTCTTAACCCCTCCTGCTAAACCTCCTCTCTGTCAGTCATCTGGGAAAACGTTTTTGTTGAAAGCTAATAACTCTGTAAAGTTCAAGACTTGCCGTATTTTCTGGACTATGGTTCGACTGCCCGTCAAACATTTTCTGGTTTTTACAGTGCATGAGGGAGCTCTAGTTCTCATGTGCCTTCACATTTCTTGAAACTTTGTAACGGATGTCCAGCTTGGCAGGCGGATGCTATGGAGTTGCTATGGCAACAGTAAACAAGCCACAATCTTAGAACCCCTCGTTCCTGTCTCACTTTAAAACAAGATAATTACATTACTACTATTACTTGATTACAGTTTTCAAGTTCTCTACCTTCTCTGTGTAATACTGAGATAAATACCAGTGATATTTACTGTAGTACTTACCGCCAAACTAGCTAAATTAGCTTAGCTAATGTAGCTTTTATCTGCTAGCTAAGCGGTTCAGTGGCACACTTCCTGTTCAAGATTGCAAGAACTAAGTATTGATCGGTTTGGTGAGAAGTTGTGTTTGGTTTTCTGTTTTTAAAGTTGACATATTATGCTTCCTTTGACAGGTTAGCATAGGTTTCTGGTCTAAATAAAACATCTTCATTACATTTTTTGCACAAAATCATCCTCAGATACTGAGATTTTCTTTCAGAATGAGCTGTTTAAGGCCATCTTTTCAATTTCAATCCAAATAATCTGTCGCTGGCCACGACCCTCCAACTCAGCATTTACACTCACATGTGAAAAAGGCCACAAATGCACAATTATACAACCCTACATCTTTAAAAAGCAGAAGTAGAGCCCTCTGCGCAACCAACAAGAATGAAGCAAATGGTTTCTGGATGGTAAGTCAACAACAAAACACTTGTCTTTTCCTGCATTCAGCAGTAGAACCAGCTGACCAAACATGCTGGAGCTCCACTTGGGTTGCTAGTTAACGGCGGAGTGCCTGTTGATTGTAACTCAATGTTCAGGAAGTTTTTGAAACAGTTCATTGTCCAGACGCAAAAAAAATTAAGTTATTGCCAAAAAAATGGCAAGATGTTTTTATTTAAATACTGGATTTTTTTTTAGAAACAGTGGAGAGCTGAATAGAAGCATAAAAACGTGAAAATGTGAATTTTGCATAATAGATCTCCTTTAACACATCGGTCAAAGAATGCATCATAAAGTGGAAAAAAACAAACGAGTCGCAGTAATGGCCGAACTATGAATAAAACTTTGTCTTGTTAAAGTCTATTTATACACCACTTTTACAACAACCTGAACCGACCAAAGTGCTGCACAAAAATGACAGTATCACAGATAAATATATGGTAAAATAAGAAATCAAATTAAGTTTGATAAAATGATAAAGTAGTTTGGAAAATGCTGCAATAAAAGTACAGAAAGCAATAGCTCTTACTTTGGTATTCCAAGTGGTTTCTGAACCAACAGGGAACTTAAAAACAAAGTTCTGGATCGACTCTTAGTTGGACATATTTTTAAAAAGCTCTAAAGAAATGTAATTTCATCTGACTGTGTCCAGGATTTCATCATAGACTGGATCAACTGCTTTGTTATTGTAGATGCATCTCTCCTCTATCCTTCCGTTCTGCTCCGTTCTAAAGATGGACTTGAACTTGAACTCCTCCACTTGAGGCAGAAACTCATCCCTGACCCGAAGGCAACATTCCTCTGCTTTTCCAGTTGGGAACCATGGAGACTGACAGGAACTAACCAAGGCACCAAGAAGACATCAGTATATTTAAACTCTTCCTCATTGTCCTCTTGGTGACATTTCTTGAACACAAGAAAGTTGGTTTTGTCTTAGACGTTGCTAACGTGTTCAGAATCTGGAATGTGTGAAAACCGGACCCCTGGTCTTCATGGGGTTTGGGGACCACAGCATGATGTCAGCATTTGAACATACAGTTTTATTAGGGATGAGATGAAGACCAATCACAGTCGGTTTTGTGCCTGTTTTACTTTCCTTGTTGGAGTTATAAGAACTGTTGTGTTTTTGGAGCATAGTCAAAGTTCCAGGTCCAGCCACGCTCCTCTAGCAAGCATGAAAAGTCAGGATTTTGATAACTTTATGTCCTCCATGCCTCAGAAGCAAACGCAACAATTTTCAAGTCAATCAGTCAAAATCTCTACGAGGAGTTTGATCAATATAGAGGCTAAAATTAACCAAAACATAGTCAAAATCGCAAGCTCAATCCAACATGGCCGACTTCCTGTTTCTTCTAGACCATGGGTGTCGGAGACTTTTGTGTAGGTCTTGGGAAGTTCTACAAGTGTACCACATTTCATGCCTCTACAATAAACTAAGCTTAATGACGAGGGTGTCTTGAAAGTTGCGGGTGGGGGGCGCTGTTGAGCTACTTCTCAAGGAACTTTTGTGAAACCTTTAAAATATGTAAATATGACATACAGCTGACAAATATGCAAAATTCTGTGAGTTTGCATGAATGTCTAGACCTCCAAAAAACCAATTCCTTCAGTGGAAGAATAATAAGAAGCAGTAGAGATGCAATAGGCCTTAGCAGCGCGCTAGCTGATTGGCCGAATGATTGGCTGCTTTCAAAATCCCAGCCAATAGGATGTCAAGTAGCATTTCAGCTTTTTTTGTTTTGAAAATGTAAGATATGCTCGAAAACAAGGACCCATATCTTGCCAAAAAGTTGACTATAGGTCAGTTTTGTGCACTGCGATGTTTCTACTAGAAACTAGACCAAAAATACTTGGTAAGATTTGGTGTTTTTGCTGTTTATGGGCCTTTTCTGGCCAAACCTTGTTATTCTAAAAGTCTATTGGCAGACCTAAATCATGTCGCCATGTTGAAATTAGAAACAATAGCCTTTTAAACAAGTCATAGTTTTACGTTGTTCTGCCAGAAACATTAACATTTAACGTTCTAACTGGGAACTGTAGAGTCTGGGGTGGAAATGTTTGGTTTTATTCTAATTTCTCTGATGTTGGGGTGAAATTTCTGGCATGTCACTTTTTTTTTTGTTACATTTTCACCCCAAATATCCAATTTCAGCGATTCAGTGAAGGCATCATGATGTGAAGTTAAACTTGCTTTGAGATATTTTTGATTTGCACCAACATCCACTCAAAAAAGATGCATTTCATTGTTATTAAAGAACTTTTTAATGAACTTTTCATGCATCAAAAGAGAAAACATACATCCATGAAACAGGAAAACATCAGATCATCCTAAAGAGTCGAGGAAAGTTGGATAAACAGTAAGCCTGGAAAGTTCTCTGCTCAGAAAAGGAGAGTATGGAAAAGTAAGCATTGCTTTTCCACTTTTCCGCTCGCTCTTCCTGAATGAAGCCTGTGTTTTAGTTAATGTGGCTGGCCGATGTGCAGCGTGGCACACCAGCTCATGCCAGCGGCAGCAACTCGGCCTGGTCTCCATTAAAATCAAATAAGTGGCTCAATTATGTGTGCATGTGTGTGTGCATGTGTGAAATGAAGGGCCGGAGCTGGATGAGAAATAAAAAACCAGAAACGTTCAGCTGGAGCTGGCGTCCACATGTTGTAAAGTTCAGCCTGGAAGCTGCTGCAGGTTACAAAAAGCTCCTTTCTTACATTTTAAAGGGCAGATATAATGTAAAATTCACTTTTTGCAGGTTTTTACAGGTGGTTGTTAACCATTTGTTTTCCATCTTTTTCAAGAAGATTTACCGTATTTTTTTATAAAAACAAATTTCTGGTGTAACTTTATTCCCTTTTTCTGTCTTCAGTGGCCGCACTGAATCGTTGAAACCTCCTGAAATTGGTCACTTTGTTTTTTCATTTTGCAGTTTGACCTTCCAGCCGGTGAAGATGTAGTCAGCTCGGTTTCCATGGAGATGCCTCCAAACGCGGCGCGCTCTGCCTGGTTGCCATGGTCGCTGTGGTTGATGTTCGCGCTGACCTCTGACTGCCAGCCGATGCTCTCCGCCCCTGAAGCGGCGAACGTCACGCTGCTGTTCGACAGCGGCGCCGGCCTGCGGACCTGCAGCTGCCCGGCTCCGGTCCCGGACTGCGACGCGGCCCAGGCCGACTCCCGGTGCCGCTGCGGCACCGTCCCGCGGTTGGCCCTGGACCGCGCCGGCCTCGGGCGGACCGTGGCGGTGTGGGTGAGGGAGCTGTGGGTGCTGGAGGAGCTGCTCAACAGCAGCGCCGTCGCTCATCTACGGCTGTCGTTCTGCGGCGTGGAGCCGCTGCAGAGCCGGCAGCTGGTTCTGCTCGGGCTGCGGACCCTCAGCGTTCACAGCGCCGCCCCCGGAGCGCCGTACCCCGACCAGGAAGTCAGGGTTTCAGTCGGGGCGGCGCCGGAGCCGGACTCCTCCGCTTCCCACCACATGAGCTTCGTCGACGTCGGCTTGCTGAACGGACTATCGGCTCTGAAGGCGTACAGCGTCATCGGACCGCCGCTTCACACCTTCTCCCAGTTCTTCCCACACCTGGTTTTCCCACTGGAGTCCAAGGAAAACTCCTCAGAACCGTCACAGCAGACGCTCATCACGTTCGTGTACTGAAGGAGAATATTACAGAGAGAATATTTCACATGTGGATAAATTTAGCTCAGCTTGCATGTTTCTCATATTTCCCATTAGCATCACTGCCATTTTTCAAGATGGCTGCCGTTTTTGAGGGGTTTTTTCTACAGAGTGTTAGGGCCACACCACCAAGAGATTAAAGCCGTAATGGGAGAATAAAGTCGTAATGTTTTGACTTTATTCTCACAACGTCATGACTCTATTCTAGAAATATCATCAATTTATTCTCAAAATATTTCGGCTTTATTCTCATAATGTTACGTCCTTTTTTCTTTAAACATTTTGACTTTTCTGGTATTATTGTAACTTTATTTTCATATAACTTTATTCTTGTAATATTTTGACTATTTTCTTAATATTTTTCGTAGTGTGGCTGTAATGCTACGTCGTACTTTTAGACCAGTTATTGCCATAAAATGTTATCCATTTTCATTACTTGGTTGAACTTTATGTCACTTCATGTTTTGGACTTTTGTCATCCTGTTTATCCAACATTAATCTTATATGTAGCAAAATCAGAACTTGCTGTTTGTAAATCTCAATCAACTAGAAAAAGTTGTAGATTTACAACACAGACTTACAGTCGTGTTAATGGTTAGCGTTAGCCTCCGCTACTTTGTGTTTCACAGCTTAGCGTTAGCTTCCCATGATTTGTTTTTAGCACTTTAATGTTAGCTTCTGGGAAAATTTTTATCGTTAGCAGTATAATGTTAGCTTCCAGACATTAGCTTCTGAAAATGTTTTATGTCTATAGCAGTTTAGCATTAGCATAGCTAAGCATCTTTTTAGCGAATTAGAGGTTTGTGACTTTTTAGATAGCTGTGCCAGCTACCGGCAAAAACTTCTGACGATTTTAGTGCAAACATTTTCTCCATTACAACCACGGCGGCCATTTTGAAAAATGTCCACCAGAAAAACAAAGCACAAGATCAAGAAAATACAAATAATTTAAAATTTTTAAATTTGACACCAAATATATTTATCTAAATGGCAATTTTATTGCAAACATTAATTTTCCATGACAACCTTGGTAGCCATTTTGTGAAATAAAAAATACATCAGGAAATGTGATTTCTATGGGTCCAACTGTGCAGGATTTCACACTAAAATTATTTATCTGTGATAAATATCTGCAAATTTAGTGCAAAAGTAAATTTTTGTGGACAACAATGATGGCGGCCATTTTGAATTTTGTGCCCAGTTTGGTTCTTGTATCCACATGTGAAAGATGATCTACTGCACTATAAAAAGTTCTCATCTACAGACTGAAGAAAAGGAAAGTTACGCTGCAGCTGCTGAAAGATGTAGATAAGTGGTTGGAATATTTTATATTTTCTGTCAGTTAGTAGAAATCTCTCACCAGTCTTTGGATCTTTATTGTTTTATTGTCATTTTCTACATGAATTCGTCCTTTTTTTTTTTTAGATTTACTGAGAAACATAACTTCTGTTAATGCAGCTTGACCAGATATTCAGTAGTTTTCAGTTTTTTAATTAGCTTCCATAATGTATTAACCTTAAAGCTCAATTAAAATCCTTATCCGGTGCTTTGCATACATGATCTCTAAGGTACGACATCAATATGAAGATAATTTCACTGCAGAAAAACCTGATCACTAACACTGTTTTTTATTGATCACATGCATCCCATCCTGCACAAATCCACTCCGACGACGTCTGAAAAACAATCTAACAGAAATATAAATCATGTTGTGACGTAGAGGAGCGCATTCATCTGCTTGTGAAGCTTTAGTTGATTTTTTGCTCTATATTTTGAAATATTTGCACATGTTTTTGCTGCTTTGGCTGGGTGTGATAACTTTACTAGAGGTGTGCAATATTTTATATTTTGGTTGAATACTAACTAAATACAGAAACAGCATCATTAATACTGATACCGCTACTTTAGGCATTTTTGTGGATTTTTCCTTTGAATTATTTAGTTCTAACTGTACAAAAGATATTAACATGACAAATAGAATAAATTTGTTAAAAAGTGCCATCATCAATAAATACCAAAATGATGACCAATTTTCCATTAATTTATTTTAAAAGCAACTCTACTAACAGTCTAAGTTGTAACCTTGATTTGAAGGAACTCTGTGTTTTGGCTGTTTTGTTTGTTCCAGTGATTTATAAACTATCAGGCCTTTACTTTACTAAAGATAAACACATGGATAAGTTTCTCTCAGTCTTATCCATCCTTTAATTCTTGAAATGTTCTTCAGGTGATAGAAGGCCGACTTTGTAACCGTCTTTGTGTCTCAGAAGGTTCAGGTCCATTTTAATATAACTTTGCCAGCTTTGGTTTCCATTTTTAAATCTAATTCTGTGCTTATTCACACCTCATCCATTCACCACTGCATATAGTGGATGAATGGATCATTTATTGGTTTCCTGAAACTAACTGTCCAGTTAATCTTTTCAATCTGTTCAAGTCAAATCCACTCTAGATGTTTTTGTTTTGAGATTCCAATTTAGGATCTTTGTTTCTGAATTTTCAGTTTTTTCCAGCATCTTATCTTTTCCTTATAGTGTAATAAAGTCGGTTTGCATATCTGTTCGCCTTTGGATCCTTTCTGCTTTAAAATGTCGACAATTTTTCTCACCAAACATAAAAGAAAATAGTTGGAGAGAATTAAGTCTGGAGTTTCATTTTTCTGTTTCAGTGAATGCAGCATTATTTAAAATCAAAGTTGAAGATGAAGAAGATAAATATTTTCCACAAAATTTTGATTTTGTACTTTTTGAACAGTAAATATTTAAAGTATTTTATTTCAAGACTAAAAAGTAGTCCATACCATTTAGAAAAAAGTTAAATACCAAAATAAAACGAGTCATAAAAAGTTGTGCTAATTTCAAAGCAAAAGGAGAAAATAAAGTTTGGAGTTTCATTTTTCCATGTTTCAGTGAATGCAGCATTATTTAAAATCAAAGCCAAAAGACTATAATAATCTAAAATTTAGCTCTTTTTTCTGAATAGTAAATAACAAAAGTCATAAAAAGTTTGTAATTTCTCATCAGATTTCTGATGATTATTTTTCTTGAGAAACATCGAAACAAATGGAGAAAAATAAGTTTGAAGATCCATTTTTCTGTGTTTCAGTGAACGCAGCATGATTTTTGTTACTGTTTTTAACTCCAGATTTTTTTTTTTTTTACAGTATATAAGTAAAAAGTTGTGCTAATTTCGAAGAGGCTGAACTATTTTCTAAAAGAAATGAACTGGGGAAATTGATTTTAAACTTAAACGTCTCACACAATTCGCTTTTATTTAGTTTTGTACCGTTTTTAATGCTATGTAGTTTTTTTTCCTTCCATGCCAGTCGAAGGAAATGACCAAAAGTCTGGTGATTTCGTGCTAATAAAAGAATTAAACCTTGTTGTTGTTACATAACATTTCTGCGCTGCACCTGCAGATAAAAACACGACGAGCAGCTGAAAAACCTCCAGTCTGTCTGCGGGGGAAAATCCGTATTTATAAAGTGATTTACAGCGAAGTCCTGCTGTGACGTTCAGAGAAAGTCCTTCAGCAGAAAGACAGAGGAGGAACGGGACGGACTGGAGCGACCCGGCTCAGTGGGATCACCGCTGCGTCTCCAGCTGGACGGACCGACTGCAGATGGTCTAATAAAACAAGTTGTTTTGAAACAGGTTGAACAAGAGTCGCAGGGTTAGAGCCAGCAAATCCTCGTCTCTCTGGATCAAAACAAGAACTGGGAAAGGAGCCCGACTGGTTTGGATTGGTGCGACTGGAAATGTCTTTGTGGGTCTGAAAAGTGACTCTGGATCAGGTTTTCACTGTCTGGCTTGCAGCTCGTTTCCTGTGAGCTGCTGCTGACAAACAGGAGCCTGGAGGAGCAATGAACGACACTAACCTCTGCAGAAACTCAAAGCAGCTTTCTATGAAAGGCCTGTAGGCAGGAGCACAAACATCTGGCTTTATGCATCTTCTTAAAGAGACAATGCAGCTATTTTCATGCCAGAGTGCTGAGTTTTAGAAGCACCGAAGGGCAGTAATGAAGATGTTCAAAGACAAGAATCAGAAACGGTTGGTTGGATGGAAAACGCTTCAGACGAGTAATGAAGACGTTGTTCAAGGCTGCCACAGTCAGGAAGGACAGAAAGTTGGCTGGATTTTTGGTTGGTTGCAAAACCCCACAGGGCAGTTACGGTGATGTTGTTCAAGGCTGCCATAGTCAAGATGGACAGTTGGTTGGCCGGTTGATTAGTTGATTATTTGGTTGGTTGGTCAGTCAGTCGGTTGGTTGATTGGTTTGCTGTGTGATTGATTTTTTATTTGTTTGGTTGGTTGGTAGGTTGGCTGCTTTGTTGTTTGGTTGATTTAATTAAATTTCCCTTTGAGAGCAATAAAGTGTTTAGGAATTGAATTTGGCCAGTTGGTTATTTGTTTGTTAGGTTGGTCGGTCAGTCGGTCGGTTGTTTGGTTGGTTAATTGGTCAGTCGGTTTGTTGGTCAATCAATTGGTTGGTTGGTTGGTTGGTTGATTGGTCAGTCGGTTGGTCGGTCAATCAGTCAATGATTGGTTGATTTAATTTACCTTTTGGAGCAATAAAGTATTTTTGAACTGAATTTCGTCGGTTGTTTGGTCGGTTGGTCGGTTGGTCGGTCAGTCAGTTGGTTGGTCCATTGGCTGGTCAGTTGTTTGGTTGGTTCAGGCTTCCAAGCAAACCATGGTCTAAACCGTCACCCTGCCCCCACCTGTTGTCCGTTCTACTCTGATTCCATGTCCTTTCCATGTGAAACGCAATGAACATCCTCCAGATGACCAGACGATCTTTCTTCTACCTGGTCCAAGCAGCCATTACCTCACCTCTTGTTCTCCAGTTCCTTTTAGGATGGCCTTTTGCAGGCCTGCGGACTGGGACCATCACGTCGCTCCTCGCCATGCTGCTGTTTTAAACGTCCCACCCACTGACAGGAGACAGTTTACCTGCCTGCGGTCAGAACTTTACTATCTAATAAAAGTTTATGTTGTCAGGAAGTGAATTATCTACACTGAAAAATGTTTATGTTGCAACATGCTGTTTAATGACCGGTAACAATGGAGCTGCTGTGAGTTTTCCTTCAGCTTTCAGTCGTTTCTGTTTCTTGGACGTTAAAATTCCCTCATCGCTTGTTCTCCATCTGATTCACATGACATTGTCTAAAAATAGATCCTCGCAGAGCTGTTGGACTTTCTCTATATAAACTCTGGATTTGTCAGCGCTGCAACTGTCTGCACTTTAACACACAAATGTTCAGTTTCACTTTGAGTCAACACAACATCTGTTCAGTTCTTCACAAGATGCTTTTTTTTCTACTTAAATGGAAACATGTTTGCTTGTGTAACAGAAAGTCCTACGAACGGATCTGGTGCAACTCATGTTGACTTCGTTTTGTTTGTGAAATGGGGCTGAAAGTTTGCAGAACGGATTATTAATGTGTGATTAAATTAATGACTCTCTTCTTTCTCTACTACAAAACTCTGAGAACAGATTTAAGAACAAACTTGGCTAAAAATGATGGGGAATTATTAAAATTAACATCAAAAAGGAAAAATGTTGCAATTAAACTCCATACTGATGAGAAGTTGCTATAAATTCATGAAGAAAAGTAATAATAATTAGCATTTTAAGGATATAAAGTTTAACAGAGGAGGTAATGATTTGTACTGTTCTGTAGCGCCACCCAGAGGCAGAAGTTGAACTTGTGGCATTAAATGGAAGAACTGGTTTTTACCAAATGTTAGTTTAGTTTATTTCTTGTTCTTCATTTAAATGATTGACTAAAATTAACTTTAATGAAAAGAAAAATCTTTTGATATTTGAATTTCTTTTGTGTTTTTATTATTTCACTTTGTCTTACATTGTTATGTATTTTAATTGTTTTGTCTTTTGTGATTCTTGTGTCATTTATGATGTTTTAATTTAAATGTTCTAATATAAAGCATTTTGTAACATTTGTTTAAAAATATCAAAGGCAACTGCTGTTAAATGTGCTACATAAGTGAATTTGATTTGAAAAGGTTCTATGTGAATAAATTATTATTATTATTATTATTATTATTATTATTATTATTATTACTATTATTGTTGTTCTGGTTTATTTATATAAAAAAAAAAAACGATTTACTTTTTAGAAAGTTCTATTCTATTATTGCTTCCAAAACATGTTCATTACTTTTCTTCTTTTTTTATAGAATCATTCTTAGATTATTAAATTTAAATCTGATCATTTTTTTGCCTATTTGTTTTTAGGCCTCCTGTCACTTTAAATCTAAATTTAGCTGCTGCTACTGGCCACGCCCCCAACTCGACTCGCACCTGAAAATGGCTGCAAACAAGAATACATCAAGTAGCTTCTTAATGGCAAGACAAAAACAAAACATTCACCTTTCCAGCGGCCATTTTGAGCGCATGAAGCTGGCGTCGCTTTGGTTGCTAGGTAACGTTGGAACTCTGCCTGGGGTTGCTAGGTAACGGTGCAGCGCTCCTTAATTTGAAACGCCTCATTTTCAGTCACCAAAGATCATGAACTTGTTGATCCCCAAAAACGGGTTGGTCGGTTTTTAGACGCAGTAGAAACAAAAATGTGCGAGATGTGAACTTTGAATATTAGGTCCCGTTTAAAACTTCCTGTTTTCTTCTGGGTTTTAGTTCCCGTTTCACGTTAAACGAATCCATCTGCAACTCACAGCTGCCTGCATGAAGGCTGTACGGCAGCCAACTTCCTGTCCGCCGCAGTGGAGGAAATCCAGAACAAAAACCCAACAAGATGGAGATTTCTGGGTTGTTTTAAAACTAATTTAAGTTTCTGAGCTGTTGGAACAAAGAGGTGGGTGAAAAAAAAGTTATTTATTTTTTTTCTCACAAAGTTTAGATTTTTGGAGCTCAGATATGTCTTTGTTTTTTATTTTTATTTTATTTATTTTTTTGCAGATATTTACTCATCTTTTTTCTTTGTAGCATGCTTTATATTCTTCTTGAAAATGAAACATTTGATATTTATATCTTTATTTAAATGTCAAACTAAAATATTACTTTTTAGATTTGTTCAAATAAAGCATTAATCTATTAAAAAAAGATTTAACTTATAAATAAGTCAACTTATTTCTGTGTTATTAAGTTGTGGCACATCTAGAGGAAGCTTCATGATTCTCAACTTCAGGAAGTTGCAAAATACCAAAAAAAGAAAAAAAAACTCTGGAAAGCTGTTAATTAAAACCAAAATAAACTGAAAAGATGTTTTGATTCTAGATTTTTTTTAAACACAGTTCAAGCATTACTCTTTTTCTAAGATTTAAAAAAGACTGATTTCTTTCAATCTTGGGAAACAAACGCGTTACTCCCGTCCTTGAACAGCAGGGGGCGCACCAGCATTAAAAAAAGGAAATCCTTATTATAATTCCAGGCTGCAGTGGAAGGCTGGCGCCACCAGGGGGCAGTAAAGAGGTTACAATGAAGAAACACAATCAACCTCAAAAGGAAACCACAAAAATAAAATCTGTCATTTAATCACGTGTTAAAATAACAACAAGCACTGAAAAAAAGATAAATATTCACTTTCATTTTTGTGTATTTGTTGTTTTCTAAACTTTTATTACATGTTACAAATATTTGCATGTATTTAATTCTTTTTTTTCTTTCTTATTTAAATAACTTTATCACCTCCTGGAAAATTATGACAGACAAATTAAAATCTCCTTTTAATAAAAAATGTTTTTTTTGTAACCAAGATTTTACATTTAAGTATGTCCATAGAAAAAACACATCATTCCAGTAATTATCAAAAAATAATAATAATAATTTAATTAACTTTTAATAAACAAAGAAAGTTTTTTCAACGAAAGAGTCAGATATATGTTCTTATTGTTGATAAAAAATAATAATAATTTGCAATCAGTTTGCATTTCATTTCAAAGAGCAAACATGAAAAACCATTTCTAAGTTTTGGATCTAAAATAATTTTCATATCTCCTGCAAAATATCTGGCTACTTAAAAGTTTTTTCATTCTTAGTTTATTGTTGAACAGGTAAGTAAAATGTACAGAGCAAATTTTAATGATTACAGTTTATTTTTTTTTAAGTTATATGTTGACATTTTTGCCCACATGACAAAAGACTTTAGACGCTCATAAGGTGGATTAATATAAAACCTGCAGAAAGAAAACTGAATTTAAACCGAAACAGATTCTTAAGGAGCAGTTATAACGATAAAATGATCGCTTGGCATTTTTATTTTCCATTTGAATTATTCCTGTTTTTTTGTTTGCATTTACAGTTCATAATGATAAAGTTTATGACGTTGGTTAATATTTGACACTTCATGTAATGAGTCATTAAACTTTATGAGCCAAAGAGTCAAACCTGTTATACCAAACCTGCTTATGGCCATAAATCTGCAAAACCTTTGGAATAAAATATCTAAAAATACCTGTGAGATAAAATACATTCATCATAAAGCTAAATTAAAGAATCAAAGTTGTATTTTAGCTGAAGCAAGATTATGGATGTTCTGAAAAAGCAGCTTTAAAAAAACATTCAAACTTTTAATAACTAAATATTATTATCTTTTTTTCACATTAATGTAATTTAGCCCTATACAAATAAAACCAGATTTGATTTGACTGATAAAATAATATTTAAGCAAATAACCGTCATCTTGAAGTTATATTTCTGTGGCCCTAAAATATCTTTGGCGGACCGGATTTGGCCCGCGGACCTTAAGTTTTTACACGTGTGATGTGTGATAAAATTAGGAGAACAAAGTCATAAAATGACCAGAATAAGGTTGTATACTAACAGAAAGAAGAAGTAATGTTATAAATCATAATAGTAAAATGAAAAACGTAGAGCAGCTTGTAGAGTTATGCTTCGGATTTGGTTTTTAAAATAAGGAAATAATTAATATTTTTAACATGTCAGCATCAAATTATGTTCAACTGGAGACAATAACTTTGAATCATTTCAAATGTTCAAATGATCATGAGTGACAGTGTCGATTTTAAAGACAAAATATCAGATCTGGCGAACTTTATCAAAGCTAAACTCGTATCTAAAAAACTTTTTACTTGTAATTTTACGACTTTAACCTGCTGATATGACTTTGTTGTGACTTTATTCTCCTAATTTAAAAAAAAATCTTTATTCAGCCCTTCTTGTATTGCCTTTAGAAACAAAAACACCACATTTCTATGACATTGTATTAGGGCTGCTTTAGATTTTTTTTTTTTTTTTTTTTTAAGTACGTTTCCACAAAAAAAAATCTGACATTTTTAGATTAATCTCAGAAATTTTCTAGAAAATTAAAGGAAATTTCTGAGTTTGAAAAGTTGAAGATTTGCTCAAAAAACCCCAGAAATTTTGATATTCTCTGAGTTTTCTAGTAAAATCTCTAAAACTTTAAAACTAATCTAAAAAAAAAAAAATCCAGTGAAAACTTTGAAAGTTTCAAAGATAAAACAAAATCAACTTTTCAAACACAATTTTGTCAAAAGGTTATGAGATCAATATATTTTTGAAATTTTATGTAGCAAATTTTCAACTTCTCAAACTCAGACATTTTTGCATTTTTTTCTAGAAGGTTTCAGATTTTATTTATTTATTGAGTCTTTTTATGGCTTCAACACACTGGCCTACATTTATACGCAGCACAAATAAACTAACATAAAAATTCATTGACTTTAAAAGTTTGACTTCAGACTTTTATTCTGAAGGCTGATGTAACCTTTCACATCTGCAACAAGCTTTTATTTTGAAGGCGTGGCCGGAAGCAGACGTGTAAATGGCATTGGACATCTCATGTCTTCGTCACTCAGGAGCGGCTCCTGTTGTTATTGAACCAAGATTTCGTTTTTCTTTCTCGGCTTTGATGACTCGCCCCGTGGGAACACGTGACCTCCGTGGGTCGTTCCCACTCTGAGCAGATATTAGACTCTTGGTTCTGTTTTTAACTGGGAAGCGGTTCTCCAGTTCTCCAGTAAACATGAGGACGGGTTATTCTCTGCGAACTTTCGGACCGTTTTAACCCTCAGGATGTGAAATCAGCTGTCTGATTTATTTGGGAACTTTCTTCTGATGACCGGATCTTGTCGGATCCCTGAAGAATGAACGCATTTCCTCTCATCTTTCTGATTCTTCTGCTCCCTTCAGGTGAGGAAAGCGCGTCATCCAGGTGGAATTGCTCTTCTTGTTACCTTTACTCAGGTGTTTCTCCGCCGGTTCTCCGCAGCTGTCGCGTCTCTTCCGGCACCAGTCAACCTCAGCATTGAGTCTCTGAACTTCCAGCATGTCCTGCGCTGGGATCCGGGACCCGGCAGTCCTCCAGGGACCCAGTTCTGGATCTATCGGAGGTAATTAACCCCAATTTCCTCATCATCAGATTTTCCTGTGTCATTTCCTCCCCAACATCTGAAACTGGTTTGCTCCCATTTGCTTTAGCAACAACAAATATATCCAAAACAGACTGTTCTGTCTTGAAAACAAGAATACAGAAAATATGGAAGACAATTAGAGTCAATCAGGAATTCTGATTTTTGATCTCAGAAGATTAAAGTCAAAATTCTGAGGAAAAAATTTTAAAATTCAGTGAAAAAGTCAGAATTATGGGGGGGGGAATCTGAATTCTGAGGAACAAAAGTCAAAGTTCTGCAATAAAAGGTCATTTTCTACCAAACGTCAGAATACTGAGGTGGAAAAGATTTGAATTCTGCTAAAAAAAAGTTAGAATTTGACTTAAAAAGTTAAAATTCTGAGGAAAAAAAAGTGATAATTCTTAGAATAAGGTAATAATTCAGTTTTTTTCCCCCTGTATCTCCAGTCCTCTTCCGCAGGAGAAAGAAATTTCAGAATTAAAAAACAAAAATTCTGTCTTATGGTGGAAACGATTAATCGGGATTAATTGTTTATTGAAATAATCGTCAATTAATTTAGTAATCAATTAATTGTTAAATGAAATATTCCGATTAAAAAAAAGATATTTACTGAAAAATCCCAACATGTTCAGAGTTTTAAAAACTGCACAAAGATTTATACATTTTCCACTTAATATAAAAAAAGCCTTCCTGTATAAATATGTTTTAGCTTCACCCAGTTCAAATTTTAAAAAACGAATGCTGTGTTCCTGCATTTTAGGCAATAAGATGTTTATTTTCTTAATTGATAAAGGAATTGAATTGTTTGTTTATTTGCTTCTTTTAATGCATCTCTAGTATTGTATGAAAATTTTGAAGAATTTGCCATTTCTTTATCCAATTAATCATCAGAATAATCAATTAATCAGTTACTAAAATACTCATTGGTTGCAACACTGTTCTCTTTATGTAACTTAAACACGGTAGAGGATCTGTCATGGTTTGTTGCTGCATCTATTCTTAGATATTGTTCACTTTAAATTACTATGAATTCAGAATATTATAACATATTTTAAAATTCACACCGGCTGTATGTCATGAAGTGATCTCACGTCGAAGAAAAGGAGAAAATGTGTCATTAAAATCTGTTTTTTTGTTAATTGAAATATTCCTCGGTCAGGTTTTGTAAAGTTGCATAGTCTGGCTTGGGGAGTTTATTTTGCACATCTGCAGGAAATTACAGGATTTGTGTGTTTAATGATATTTTCTGTCTCGTTAAAATAAAACTGACCGCCACAGATGGAAGTTTGTTTCTTCCCCAACATTTTTTCTTTGCTACAGGAAACTTCTCAGTGCTGACTTATTTCCTCTCAGAGCATCAACTAAAAAACTGAGTGACATTTCGCCTCGAACTTAAACGCATCGTGTTTCCACAGAAACAGAACCAAACGCCGAATTAAGAGCTTATTCTTTTGCTGTCATTTTTCCTCATCATTGTTCTAAACTCCCCCCGATGTTTCTGAGGGAGTTTCCACTGCTGTCTGCTGCTTTTTCACAAACGGACAGATTTCCTCTTTCTGTGAGAAACCTCGCAAACGTCTGAGCTCCTGTGAAATGAAGAAGAACCAGCTCAGACACTTCGAGTCGCGCTTTGTGCCAGAGTTGCCCACAAAATAAATCCCCTGCCTCTCCGGCTTTACTGACGCTGTTGTGGTTAAAGTAAAAACAACAATAATAATGTTGCAGATTATTCCTGTAAGGAAACATTGAGCAGTTTATTTAAGGAAGTGGTTTGGAACTTTATATCCCTTCCTAACCGTAAAACCAGCTTTGCATTCCTTGTTATTCCCAGCTGTGCCCAGCCTGTTGCCTAGCAACCCTGTCAGAGTTCCGCCCACCTGTCGCCTAGCAACCCAAGAAGGAGCACCAACACGTCTGGTCAGCTGGTTTTACCTCCCATATTTGCACAAATTCAATCTGGTCTTAATCTTTTGAAAGAAATGCTGCATATTCAAATATTTTTACGAAAATAGAAAAATGTTGTCCCATAAATGTTTAGATATTTATCTTAAAAATATCCGTACGTTGAGAGAAAGTGGCACTGAAGTCAAATTCCTTGTTAATGTGGCCAATAAAGTAGATTCTGATACTTTATGCAGCAGCTCTTAAAGCTTAAAGTTCTTCATTAACTGATCTTTTAGCAGATGCTAACATCTTGATATTAGCATCAAGATGTTTGCTGCATGTGAAGGAAACCATTGCTGATTCAAGAGTACAATCACTCTGGGAACATCTGCGTCTCTTTTAGAGATTTAAAGGGAATGTATAATTCAACATTTACATTGTGCACAATTTTATACTTCCATTTATACTGTTTCTAAAATCAGCCCAAGCATTAAAACA
Source organism: Brachyrhaphis roseni (assembly GCA_903066815.1). NCBI lineage: Eukaryota > Metazoa > Chordata > Actinopteri > Cyprinodontiformes > Poeciliidae > Brachyrhaphis > Brachyrhaphis roseni. The sequence continues at coordinate 24,812 of CAEFZY010012660.1, forward strand.
AACAAAACACTAAGACTTTTTTTCGTCAATAAGTTTCTGTTTTTTGGTGTCTGGAAAGTGAGCAGTTTCAAAACTCTCTGGAATGTTACATTACAAATCAGCTGGCACTGCCCATTACCTAGCAACCACAGGGAAGCCTCGCCCGTTACCTAGCAACCCAAGAGGAGCTCTAGCATTTGGTTAGCTGGTTTTATTACCGCCGTACAATGTGCTTCTGGAAAGGAAAAGTGTTTTGTTGTTGACTCACCAACCAGAATCCACTTGCTGCATTCTTGTTGGATGTGCAGGAGGCTCTACTTCTGCTTTTCAAAGATGCGTGGCAGTATAATTGTGGATCTGTTTGCAGATATTTTCTAGTCCAAAAGTAAACACTGAGTTAGAGTCAGAGGCCAACAGCAGCTTATTTGGATTTTAAAGTGACAAGATTCCCTAAAACAGCTAAAATCTTATCATCTAAGAACAATTTTGTGCAAAAAATTGTAATCAACATGATTTGTATAGACCATAGACCTATCCTAACCTTCTGAAAGTGTTTTAAAATGACAAAACTGTTAAATCTGTGCAAATTTATTCTTATTTTGATAAGATTTTCCTAATATTTTCACATTTTTAATATATTTATAGCTTTAAACGGCAGCACTTTGGGAGCTGTTTATTTATATGCTGTTGAAAGTTGCTGATTTGTGCTTTTTCTGCCTTCAGTCTTTCACTTTTGTGGCACATTTTAAATAAAAAACAAAGATGTACGTTCATCTCTCATTATTTGCATGTTGTTTTTGCATGTCCCTCCATCTGTGTTCATTGCACCCTTACCAGATTTCCCTAAAGAAGCTGAAGGGTCTTTGGGTTTGTAGTGTCTGTGTCCCTTTATTTTTCCCTTAATGGTTCAAAAGTGCAGAAAATTTAGCCAAACAAACATTTTCATGTCTACACTGAACCCGGGATCGGTCGGGATTAAGGACGACAACCACCGAAAAACACAAACAGCTGAAATTTGTGAATACCTGAATGCTGCCTATTTTAAAAGTTCAAATGAAGCTACAGCTAACAATTATATTAGGTGTCGATTAACCTATCAATTTATTCTGATGATTAATCAGTTAAAAAATTGCCAAATTCTGCAGATTTTTTATTGTGGTTAATCTACAGCTCATGCACCACAACCACTACAAATCCCAGAATGCTCTGCTGCATGTTATTACGTCCATTTGGACCCAGAAGCCCCTTTTCTTCTGCTGGCATTCAGTCGTGGTCCTCCTCTGTGCTTGTTGCTTTGTGTGCAGCCTTTTAACACATGCAACAGCTGGCAATATGTTCCTATATTATTATTATTATTATTATTAGTGTCCCTTTAATTGGTTTACCATTTAATTTCCTTTAAAAACTCTAATTTTCACTGATGCAAGTTGCAGTGAGTCAGTTTTCTGTCACTTGGCTGTTGGATCTGGTTTTTAACCTCTGTTTCTTTATCTGATACAATCAGCACCACAAATCTGTTTACAGCGCGTTTAAACACTGATTTTTATCAAGCAAAATAACATTGAGGCATGCAGTTTCCACACGTTGCTTTAAATTAAACCTCCAGGACATTTTGTTCCTCTTTTATGAAGGGAATGAAGAAGTGAGACGTGAGCAGATGTTTTCTGCTTAAAGCGTATTTGAGTTTGTGGTTTGCAGTTCAAATTGTCAGGTTTCCAGGACATCTGACACATTTCTCAATATTTGGGTCATTTTTTTAGAACATAAATAATATTCTTTAGTATTCTGCAGAATAAAATGGATGTTTTTGTGTGTATCTCTCTGTAGGAGCGCCGTGCGATAGGGGGCGCCATAACAGTGGTAGAAAATTAATTCTAGTAGTTAGCATTTTCTGTTTAACAGCTATTTGTGTGTTTATTTAGGTTTTATTTATTTTGTTAGTTAAATAAAACTAACAAAATAACAGAAACAGAAATTGAAATAAAAGCATCATCTGATTATTAAGGGGAAAAAAACTAAGTAACTGGTTTTGTGCGTTTATGCCACCAAAACATACTGAAATTATAGATGTAATGTCTTTTGTTAATGTGTTTATCAATTACCTGAGAAAAACATGTAATATAGACGCTGTTGTGGACAGGAAAAACAGTTCGATCTGACCAGCTGTTTTAGCTCAATTACTTTTATATCAAGGTGTGTTTCTACTGTCTGATGTGTTCTGACGTCCCGTTTAGAGGTGGACTCAAACAGCCCGTAATGTTGTGTTGCTGTTTGTACGCCAGAGACCATGCAGATGTTACCAAGGCCAAGGGATGAATCTGTCCACTGTCCAAGCTTTCTTCCCTGCATACTTTCCCAGGGTATGGACAATAGATGTGTTCATTTCACACAGAAAAATTTTTGTTCAAAGAAAGTAGGACTGAAGTTTATCAGCTATCTGTGTTAACATCCTTCCAAACTGGTTCCTGAACCGCACAGAGCTCTCCTGACCTCTGACCCAGGGCATCAAACAGCAGATTTTGATTGCAAAAATGAACACACGTTTCATATCACATCTTCAAAGTCATATAAAACAGACATGAACAGCTTCATTACTAAAACCTCTATTACACTCAATATTTTCTGATTAGTTTTCTACTTCTTTGGTTTTAATGAACTAAGATTTTTTTTAAATATATGACTTATACTTTTTAAGAATGTGATCTAATATAAAAAACCTCTACAGCATAAACTAATTTTAGTCAAACTGTGATCATTATATCTAAGAAAACTGTTCTACTGATTAAATTATATATTGATTAAATCATGAGTCTAAAATCTAACCTAAATTGAGGCCGACTCAAAACAATCATGATCAATCTAATATTTTAACATGCGCTAAAGTTAAACATCATTAAAACTAGCATAATTAAACTAATATTTCCAATACAATACAACAGGATAATAAGGCCCAAATGCAGCACATTTCATAGGTCAGAGAAGAGTTTTAATAAAAAAAAATAGTGAGGGACTATATGCTATCTATGCTATCTAGCTAGATATGCTAGCTAGTTGTGGTAGCTTGAATTTGTCAAGCCGTGGCGTTGTGGAGAGAAAAATAATATGAGTGATTTTAAGTTGTTCTTAAGAGGTTTTTCTGCGTTATTTTTCCCATTGCTGTTGCACTAAATTAAAATTAATAATACGAAATCTCCGGGTTTCATTTTGTTAACGGAATTATTCTACCGCAACAGACTGCATCACTGTGCGCATGCGCAAAATTTCCGAACGTAAACAATGGCGTACGTGTCTGTAACTAATAAAAACTAGCAAACACATTCTTAGAAACCAATCAAAACGTTACAACAAAATAAAACTAATATAATGATGTGGATATTACGTCAGAAAGTAACCTATCGCGCCTGGTTCTGAGGTTTTCTGCCTCGGTGTCCTCCACGTCACCGCGACCTTTAAATCCGGTCACGTTTTCACTCAGCGCGTTGTGCGCCTGTAAACGTGCGGTTGACTGGAGCCTCTTTTGATGGAACATCTGATACATGGCGGTTGGTTTGTGAGGCGTCCCTCCCGCAGTGAGCGCTGTTTCCATCCTGCTGCCACCGCACAGAGCCCCGCTGCTCTCTGAAAACGCCACCTGGATCGGGTTTCGGTTTCAGGTCGCCTCGCGTCTGTCTGTACATGTGATTCATTTTTACATGGAAATCGTGATGAATGTGGCATTTATAACGGGTTTTTTTGTTCTTCTTCATAACTGGTTATTTTACTGATTACAGATGTATTTAATACTGGAGCTGGGAGTTGGCCATATTTTAATACAATATCTGTGTGACCATGGCGCAAGAGTATGTGTGCTCTGTATGCGACGCAAAGGGGCGCCGCGCTAGAGGGGGCGCCATAACAATGGTAGAAAATGGCATTTTCTGTATTTAACAGTTGTTTGTGTCATAGTTACCTAGAAATAACAAAAACTGAAATTGAGAAGACATTTTTGTTAACTGAAATAAATTAAAACTGTAATTATTATTATCATTGTGATAATGATAAAAAGTGATAAGAACTATGTAATGTTTCTTTTTTAGGTAACTCTATGGCTGCAGGTGTGCGTCATTAGCCTGTCATGATAGCAAATTTTTCTGGAGGATAAATTGTCCCAGAAATTATTGCGACATAAATACTAATATTGTCGTTCTGAGACAATTATCAACTATAATAATAATAATACTAAGGGGATATTAATGCAAGCACACACTCAAAGATGAAAGAACTTTAATTTCTAGAGAATATTTAACACCAGAAAACATTTTTAATATCTAAAACTGCACTTCAAAAATATTAATCACTCAGCTTAGACAAGAAAATCAGGCAAAATTGGAAGCTAGTGCAAATTAACTACTTCACACACTGTCAAACGTTTGCAGTGTTTTCCAAAGTGTTGGCTTTTCACTATTTAAGGGGAGCATCTCTTCAAATATTGTTGTACAACTGGAAATTATGAAAATCATTTTAATTAATCATGCAGTTATTTGATTTATTGTTTAATCTAATAGGCCTATGCTTCACAGCAATTATACTTTCATAAATACAAACACTTCTCTTAAAAACATTGATTTTTTTAATTCTTTCTGGCATCAGCCACATAAAGAACGGAGATTAAAACGTAACAATCTGAACATTAGTGATAGTTTTGGGGTTTTCATAACATTGGAATTTATTGAAATAATAAATCATTATTTTTATCATAATAAAAATGTTTCTAGCTAAAACTGGAATTGGATATAAAAATCAAGTATGATTTGATCCGGGTGTTTTGCTGCTGGTTTAGACTTCAAGAGTAGAATCAGTTCCCTAAACTTCACCCTGTTTCTAAATCAAACTGTAAATCATCACATGAGGATCTTATTTTAAACATGTGACCCAAATTCTCCCCCTCAGATAAAAAACATTTATTACAGTGATCAAAAACAACACAGGAACCACAAAGATTCAAATATTGCATAAAACTACTGAAATCCATATTTTAAAATAACATTTAAACAAAATGCAAATTTACAATCACCATAAACTGTGATTATAGCGAGCAAAGATTTAAAAGTCTCAAAAAAGAAAAACTGGTTGGTGCTCTTACTGGAGTGTGGATGTTAATGTCACAGGACTGTAAAGCCTTAAAATTAAGCAATAAAAGGTTGAAGTCAATCCTAAACCAATAGGGAGCCAGAACCAGATTCTTTTAGTACCTTGGTTGGTGTGTAGGCGATGCAGAGATGATTTATCTAACCCAACATACGATGAATTACAAGAATCCAACCGAGAGTTAATAACGGCATGAATCACTTTTTCAAGATCTTTGGTTGGAAGATTTAACGTCATCCTGGTAATTTCTCTTAATTGGGGGAAAAAAAAAACTGGATTTCACAGCCGTCTGTATAATTTAAAGTAAAACATATTCCTGACAGCGAAGAGTCAAGATTGTCATTTCCTTTTCTACCTAGTTTTAATATAATTCAGACAGTTCAAGAGTGATTATCTTGCTCAACTGGCAAATAGATCAGAATATTATCAGCAAAATAGTGGATCAGAATATCCACTACCTTTAGTTCTACATACTAAAAGTAGTAAGATTTATAACGCAGTGGACCAAGAATAGAGCCTTGAGGAACGCCACAAGTGAGAAAAGCCATAGAAGAACCCAAAGTAAAAAGCTGTTCCTTGGATACCTGGCCAAGTCGGGACAGTAAAGTCCTGAGGTCCAAGGTATCACAGGTAGCTGAAACTCCTAAAAGCACTAAAACATGTGCAGCCAAGTCCTGGTTTTAAATTAATTCACGTTAAATAATCGCACCAGGCTGAAAGTAGAACAGGTCAAAAGCTTCGCTAAACTCCCTCGTCTGGCATGAGAGTGTCTGTTAAGCTGTTTCTTTTGCTGCGCAGACATGAAATTAACAGTTTCTGTTTTCTTTAGAGTTCATAACAAAAATCTGAAGAAGCTTTCTCAAGAACCAGTAAAATCAACATCCTTAAAGCTGGAACTGGAACCCGAACTGAAACACGAACTGGCTGTCAAGGCGTCCTACAACAACACAAAGTCTCCTCGCTCTACAATCACCTTTCAGCCCCTCACGGATAGTAAGTCAAATTCTAAATATGACCTCTGAGTCTCATAAAGGTTCTAATATTTCTCTATGCTAAAATATGCAAAACATGTAAGGACAGCTCAGGTTGTTGGTCGCCCAAATTTGTTTCACTACTGATCAGTGAAGACTGAACCACAGGGAACGGTTTCCGTTTGACTTTTATGTTTTAATAGATGAGAAAAGTCTTCATGCATAAATGTCTAATGAAGCAGAGATGATGGGGAAAAAGGAGTAAATCTCTGTCAATTTTAGTTGAAAGTTGAATTTGTTTTACTTTAGAAGGTCAAAACATTTCCAAATTCAAAAGCTGGGGATTTTTGAAACTCTGAAATTTCCAAGTTTAAAGAAGAAGAAATCTGTCATTAATCTGAGTTTCATTTAGCCAATATTTTACTTTACAGTTTATTTTTTTCTAGAAAATGTTTTTTCTAGCAAAGTTTCAACTTTTCAATCTCATAAATTTAATTTTTTCTGAAAAATTTTCGACTTTACAAACTCAGACATTTCAGTTTTTTCTAAAAACGTTTGGCGAGGTTATTGGGGGGTTCTTGAACATTTTTGTCTTTTGTAAGTCAGAAAAAATGTTCAGGAACATTTCTGAGATTAATCTCTATTTCTGAGTTTTGTCTAGCCAATTTTCAACTTCACAAAACCAGAAATTTCTGTTTTTATTTAAAAAAAATTTGTTTTTTTCCAGCAATGTCTCAGTTTTTTGACTCATAAACTTCAGTATTAAATAATCTCAAAATTTCTGAATCTATTCTAGCACATTTTAACCTTAGGATCTCAGAAATTTCAATGTTTTGTTTTTTCCTTCTTCTGCGTTTTTTGTTTTTTTTTTTAGAAATGTTTCGGCTTTTTAACTCAGAACTTTCCAAAATTTTTTAAAGAAAATTGCTGAGATTAATCTAAAAATTTCAGATTTTTTGGGCAGAAGTTTTCTCCTCCTTTTTTTCTTTCTACAGTGGCCTTCATAGAGTGTTGTATAAAACTAACTTTTATTTCGTTCTTGTGTGAAAAGCTGTGATTGGTCCTCCGCTGCTCTCGGTGGCCGGAAATGGAACGATCATCCGGGGGAACATTTCGATGCCTGAAATAGATCCATACACAAAGGCTCAAAAAATATACTATGATTTCAGCTTCACAGTGCTGTGGAAGAAAGGAAATGGTGGAAAAATTCAGGTAAAATGCATTTCTTTTATCAAATTTCTCTTATATACAGCAAATATTTCCTTCTGATTTCCTCCTGTGAGCAATCTCTGTTCTACTTTCTCTTTTGCTCTGGGTTTTCTGTGGTTCTGAAGCTTTACTTTACAGCTAAAACTCCATTAAAAGATTAGTTAAAAATACCTTCCAACATTTTAAACTACAGATTTTATCTTTGTAGGAAAGGAGGATGCGGTTCATGTGTTTTTTTTTTTTACCTGATTCACCAAAAATTTGCATCAGAATCTAGCTTCTGTCATTCATAAACAGTAGCGATAACTAGAAAAAGAAACTCTGTTTCAGTTTCTGATGGCTGTTGTCTCATCCTGTTGTTTTCCAAACTGAAAGTGAAAGATGCTTCAGATGATCCAGAAAACTTTTCTATTAGCTACAATATTATCATCTAGCAGTTTGCTGTATGTGAAGCCATTTTGATATAAAGTGGAGGAGACCATTGCTAACACAATTAGAGATTTAATGGAGACGTATAATTCAAACGCATCACATTTTTCACAGTTTTTGAACTTCCATTTGGGTTTCTACTGCTTCTAAAAACAACCCAAGCGCTTTATAAAATAAAAAAAACACAAGTTGATGTTTTTTGGTGACCCATTTTAAAAATCTTTGGAATGTAATGTAACAAATCAGCAGGCACTGCCCGTCACCTAGCAACCCCAGCAGAGTTCCGCCCGTCACCTAGCAACCTCAGCAGAGTTCTGCCCATCATCATGCAGTATTTTGTTTTTACGTAGTTCTCATATGACATCACACTCCAATGAACTTTGTAGCTGACAGCCGTCTTGATAGGCAGTTGCTATGACAACAATAAACAAGCCACAAGCTTAGAACTAGCTCTCGCCTTGTTTCTATCTAACTTAAAAATATAAGTACATTGCAACTTTTTTACCACTCTACTCACCTCTGTGTAATACTACGATAAATATCAGTGACATTTACTGTACCAGCAAAGTTAGCTTAGCTAATGTAGCTTTTATCTGCTAGCTAAGACGGACATGTTGCTTATGGGTTTGTTGCCAGTCATCAGAACCTTATTATTCACCTAAAGAGTTTGTACGTCCTCAACAAATCCATTTAAACACTGATTGTATGCATCCATGGATTTCAGGCCGTGAAGCTTCTCCATGTTGTACGCACTCTTTGTGATCATTAAATAGTGAACTATTTTATAGTGGGAGATAGGAGGCAGCTCGTCCACCACGTCTCACATGTTTCAGTCTTTATCAGCTATTTTACAAATATATATTCCTCTCACACATTGGTCAACAGGATCCACATATTTTCTTCTTGTTGGCCATGAGTCCAATTTGCTTTGCACTGCACTTGCCTACCAAGATGGCGCCGTTCAGATTTGTGGGAACTATGTATCAAATTAATTGGAATCTAATCGCTCCACATCATTTGAACTGTCTGAGCTAAAAATGAGGCTTGCAGAACAGGAAGCATGAATCACGCCCAAACCTTTCGGTCAAGTCTGGACGGATTTCATCAGCTGCTCCGATTCATAATCATGTTTGAAGAAAACATGACTCATCTGCGATGAACACAGAAAAAACATGTGGATTTATGTCTCAATTATTTTCAGAGGCTGCAAAATCAAAACAGGAACTTTTACCTGAGCGACCTGGAGAAAGGTGTGGAGTACTGCATAAAGGTGCTTCCCCAGGCCCGATCGAACAAAAACACGCAGTGGACCGAGTGGAAATGCACCTTCACCAGCACTCCAGAACCATATTACGGTGAGCTGGACCGCCACAACAAATTCTGTTCAATAAAATACAATACACTGCAAAAACGCAAAATCTTAAGTAATTTTGGTTTAGTTTCTTCTGCAAATATCTTAGCACACCTTAAATAAGACAACACTGACTTACAAGAAACTTTTCAGCAAAATATATGAGCTTGTTTTAAGTCAATAATTCCTTAATATTCTTTAAAAAATACTACTTCCACTTGCATATTAGTATTAAGTCACTTTTCCTGGTTGTAAGTGAAAAAATCTGCCAATGGAACAAGCACCATTTCATCAATATTAAGGAATTATTGATTTAAAATAAGCTGATATATTTGCTGAAAGGTTACTTGTAAGTTAGTTTGGTCCTTTTTAAGGTATACAAATATATTTGAAGTAAAAACTAGACCAAAAATACTTGCTTTAATGTTGTTTTTACAGTGAAAATGCTGTAATAACACTGTAAAATAGAAACAGTTCTTCAACATACACTGCAAAACCACAAAAAAAATATTTTTGGTTTAATTTGTACTGCAAACATTTTTAATACACTTGAAATATGACAAAACTAACTTAGAATTCACTTTTCAGAAAAATATAGGAGCTTATTTTAAGTATAAATAATTATTGAGTATGGATGAAAAAGTACTGGTTCCATTGGCAAATTATTTCACTTATAACATGGTAAAAAAAAAAAAAAAAAGTCTTGTTTTAAGGGAAATAATTTTCCAAAGGAACTTGTAAATTTTCATCAATTTAAAGCAATTATTGATTATCTTGCTATATCTTGCTGAAAATTTACTCATTACTTTTGTTTTATTTCAAGAATGTGAAAATATTTGAACTAGAAACTAGAAAAATGCGTGATAAGATTTAGTATTTTTGCTGTGTAAGATCCAGCCCTCTGAGTTTAAAAATAGACATTTAAAGTAAATCCCAGTTTGATGTCAGGTGGCAGATCCAGCATTTCCAGTCTGACTGAATTCCATGCTTGTTTTCAGGACTTTTGGTTTTAGTTGTCGTCACAGCTGTTTTGATTTTTTCCCTGATTGGACTGGTGATGGGAATCTTCTGCCTCTACTACACCGGATTCCTGTGCAAACTAAAGGAAATGCCAACAGCCCTCATGGTGAGATAATGATTCATCTGTCAATATTCTGGGTCACTCTTATTCCTACACTGCAAAAACACAAAACCGTAACTTTTCTCATTACCTGGTTTCCTGCCTCCCTTGGAGCGACTGCATGACATTTACATATTAGGGCCACCGTAGACAGAAAAAGAGTTTCCGCCCAAATATCTCTTACATTACATTTCTGGGTCTGAAAAGTTGAAATTTTTTTTACTTTTGAAAAAATGTTCTGATTTCAAATGTCACACATGATCAACTTTTGAAACAGAGAAGTTTTAAAAAAAAAATTCAAGAAGACTCCTGAGATTGATGTGATTTTTTTTTTTTTTTCTAGCAAATTTTAAACTTTTCACTCTTTGAAATGTCCACGTTTTCTCTAGTTGTTTTAGCAAATTTTTGACTTCAGACACTGAAGTATCTTTTTTTATGGCACTTCTGAGATTAATCTCAAAATTTCTGAGTTTTTTCTAGCACATTTTACACTTTTCAAACTCAGAATTTTTCATGTTTCCTATTTAAATTTCTGAGCTTGTTCTCAAAACTTCTGCTTCATTTCTTAGCAATTTTTAAAAAACTTTTTAGCCTTTTTTTTCTAAAAAATTTCTGAGAGTTTTCTCAAACTTTCTGAGTTTATTAGTGGAAATGTATTCCTTTTTTTCATCTATTTTGGCCCTAATTTGCCACCATACTCCTGACCCTTGCAGCTCTCTAACCACAGTTTGTTTCCAGTTACAGTTCCTGTTTCTGCCTTCTCATTTCCTCTTCCTCAGGTCGTGTTGAGGCGAAGCTACGTCCTAACCCTGAGCACCACGGACATCAACCGGGTCACCATCATCCCCCAAACAGTAAAAACCAGAAACCGCCCGGCGACGTCTCCGTCTCCCACCGGGGACGCCAGCTCTGAGGACGAAGACGGCGATGAGGAGGCTGCGGTGAAGCTGTACATGGACAGAAACGCAGAACTTTCTACAGGCGGCAGTTCTGCTGACAGCAGCGGGAACATCGGCGTGATGAAGGGTGACTTCATGGAGGAGGAGTCCAACCAGTATGAGGCCAAAGCAGAAACTCTTTTTATTCATGATAAAGATCAATCTGGCCAGGAGGACTCCATAACTCAGCAGGAGGAAATCAAAATGGAGACTCTGGAGTTCTCTGGAGACGTCAACCTGTTCTCCGTCACCCTCGCCTCCATGGCTGCTAGTGAGGAAGACGAGGTAGAGGAGGATCGGGACTCTGGAAGCTCTTCCAAGGACTTTCTGAGGACTTACATCCTGAAACCTCTGAGCCAGATGGACTCTGAAAGTGAACGGGACGATGGGATGCGTCCGTCAGAGTCGGGACAAGATGGCAGTTGCACAGAGTGCTGGATGGACGAGGAGGAAGAAGAGTTCTCTGGATATCTGACAAATAAATGAAATGTTTTCTCAAACTGGAGGACTGTACGTTAAAACAACAGGTCCATTTCTGATTCTACGACTCACTGTGAACCGGCAGATGGAATAATCACCCACACTGCAAAAACACAAAATACAGTGAACCCTCGTTTTTTACAAATAATGACAGTAAAATAATCATTTTAATCATCAATGCAAAGTACAGGAGGACAAATTGTGACTCGCGTATTTCACTATGCCTCTGACTGTGACGCTGCGGCTGGACTCCGCTCTCTAGTGTCTTTTTCTTCTGAAGCCTGTGGTGCAGGTGTGTTTTTTCGAAAGAAGAACATGGTAATCGGTAGTTGTTGTCGCTCTTTTTTTCTTCTAGGCGAAAACATTTATCAAAATTTACCAAGCTGTATTACATATATTTATAACATTATTAAAAAAAACTGCACAAAAAAATCTGCGAAGCTACGAGGCCGTGAAAGGTGAACCGCGTTATAGCGAGGGTTCTCTGTATTAACAAGTATTTTTATTTAGTTTCTCGTGCAAATATCTTAATACACTTAAAATAAGACAACATTCACTTAGAAGTAACTCTTCAGCAATGTGAGCTTGTTTTAGGTCAATAATTCATTAGTAATGATGAAAACGTACTGGTTCCACTGGCAGTATATGTCACTTATTTCACAATCAACAGGCACTGCACCGTTACCTAGCAACCCCCACCAAATCCAGCTTGTCGCCTAGCAACCCAGTTCTATTTCTACTGGCAGATTACTTCACTTATAACAAGATGTTTTTCCCTTGTTATGAGTGAAATAATCTGCCAATGGAACTAGTACTTTTTATCAATATTAAGTAATCATTATTATAAAATATGCTCCTATATTTTGCTGAAAAGTTACTAATAAGTTAGTTTTGTCTTATTTTAAGTATACTATGTTTCCACTATAAACTAGACATAAATACTTGGTAAGAGTTTGTGTTTTTGCAGTGTGGATGATTATTGCATTTGTCGGTTCTCATCCAGAATTGTAAAATCAGAAATGGATCTGTTGTTCTTCTTCAGCTGGTTCATGCGGGTTGCTTTGGAGTCACACAGAAGTCTGACTTTTGTCGCATTTCGCATTTAAGTAGTAGTTTGACAAAAAAGTATATTTTCATTAATTTGAGCATCAAATCCTGCTGTGTGAATGTAGTCTTAAAATTTCTCAATTTTTCTCCACAACTACTTTTGTAAGAAAACGTTTACTACAGGGAACACATCGACTACTATTAATTACTCCGCATAACCCTGTCCCAATAATGTCGCTGTGACATCGTCTCCAGTTTTTCTGTAATCACCTCTAATCGTAAAGCTCTCTTCACATTCCCAGTTTGTCAGATCTGTTCAGTTATTAATCCAGCCCTAACGATATCGGTGCTCAAAGTTTTTACCGTCTATATTTTTGGTTTTCCTGCAGCAGTATTTTATGTTTTTGTGATTGTTCAGTTCCAGTTGGTTTATGCTGGGTCAAAATGAAGTGTCTCAGAACAAAGACAAATGTTTATCTGCTTCACCTGTTTTAAAGGTGAAAACAACAAAATAAAAATCTGTTAAAAGTTTTCACTGCGCCTCCTGTGTGATCTTTTTGTTTTCTGCTATTTTTTTTATTTAAAAAGCGATCTTTCTGAATCTGGACATAAGTTTTTTTATGTTTTAGAATGAGGTAGACTTTCAGTCTTGGATGACAACATCACAGTGGACTGTTATCCATTCAGATCCATCCAGAAACTAAACCAAAAGGAAAAGTATTCTGGGATTAGATCATTTTCTGACAAGTGTTACTTATGACCTACCATATAAGACCTAAACATTTTAACACTGCAAAAACAAACTATTACTAAGTATTTTTGGTCTAATTTCTAGTACTTTTGAAATAAGACAATTAATAAGTGACATTTCCACAAGATATAGGAGCTTGTTTTAAATCAATAATCCCTTAACACTGATAAAGTATTAGTTCCGCTGGTGGATTATTTCTTATAACATGGAAAAAATATCTTATTATATGAAACTATCTGCCAGTGGAAATTGAACTTATTCATTAATATTAAGGACTTATTGACTTTAAAGCTCCTATATGTTGCTGAAAAGATTTTGTAAGTTAGTTTTGTCTAATTTTAAGTGTATTAAGACATTTGCAATAGAAACTACACCAAAAATACCTAGTAAGATAGTATTTTTGTAGTGAAACCACAAAACCATGTTACTTTGATTTTTTTTTTTTGCACATTTTACTCACATGACACATCAGCAGTGGGGGCAGTTCAGCGAAACATAATCACAACAACTCAGACCAAAAACAGTTGGTCTTTTTCATAACTATGACCTGAAATCACTTCATAAAACCTTCTGGGTGGAAAGTTTGAAAAGGATTTAATAATAAAAATAATAAAACTGATTGCAATATATGGATTACACGACAGGCCCACTGTAGATAGAAAAGAAGTAGATTTCCTCCAAAAAACTCAGGAATGTTTAGATTAATCTTAGAAATTTTCAAGAAAAATATTGGACATTTCTGAGTATAAACATTTGCGAGAAAATATCAGAAATGTTGAGATTAATCTCAGGTATGGTTCTGAAAAAGCAAGGGCATTTCTGAGATTCAAAAGTTTTCTTTTTTCTTTCTAGATAAATCTCAGAAATTTTCTGGAAAAAAATGGAAGTTTCTAAACTTCAAAAGTTGAACATTTTGAAAACTTTTGACTTTTCAATTTTTTGACATGTTAAACTTTTCAAAAGTCGACACTGTCAGATATTTTCTAGGAAAAAAAATGTAATTTTCTGAGTTCAAAAGTCAAACACAATTTTGACTTTTGAAACTCAGAAATTTGGGTGTTGTTTTATTTTATAAAATAACATAAAATTTCTTTCAGTTAATTTTGTACATTTTGACAGATTTATCTTATTTCATTATTATTATTATTTTGCTTGTGTTCTTATAAACACATGTTCTTATTGCTTAATTATACGCTTGTATTTTATCATACATTTGGTCTTATTTTCCTCTGATTATAGTGTTACATATTTATTTCATTTTATTTTAGTATCATTTAGAGTTTTGCTTGATTTTTTTCTCTCAGATTTATTCCATTTTAATTTATTCAATTTGTTATTTAATCATATTAGTAGTAGTTTTTGTCTTAATAATATTTTAAAAACCTCATAAAGCTATTTTAGTTTATTTCAGTTATTTTGCTCTTACTGTATTTTGTATTTTCTTATTTAAAAAATAATTATTTTGTGAAATGAGGACTTTTATACTGATGAATACAAAACAAGTCTGAATTCATCATATTTTCCCTGTTTGTATGTTGATCAAGAGTCTTTACGCTCAGTGAAAGTTTAAGTTTTTTGTTTACTGATCATTTTTAAGCTTTTAGCCAGAGTTAAAGTTTGTTAAAACTGTAAATAAAACGATTTAAACTGTAAATTGTGAAGCTCTTCACGTAAAAGGCTGGGTAGGTCACATGACTTCCTATCAACCGCTTCTATTATGTCGCATTTATCGTCAGTCGGACGTTTCATGTTAAATCTACATGCGGAAAAAGAAAGGCAATCGCTAGTAAGTAAATGATTGAACTACCATCAGTAGCATATGTAATTATAATTGTAAAATAATACCGAGATAGTTTATAAAGTCTCTATTCATAAACTATCTGGGTATGGTAGTTTTTGAACGCTTTCTAAAGAGGTTTCAAAAGTAACCTCATGTCAGTGAACGCACCAGCAGCAGGAGTACATATTACGGTTCCCAGGATAAGCTGTCTTCTGTCCGTGGTGGGAATATTTCCCTGAAGTCCAAATGGACGCCGCTGGGAAACCTAATACTTTCATTCCGAACCAGGTTCCGAGTAAAATCCCGTTCGGTTTCTGGAGTTTTACTGGTCCCGAGCGATGCTAGTCCGTGTTTAAGCTAGCGACACGTTTCCGGGGAGTGGGCGTCTGTTTAGTGGGGTACCGTCCAAATGTTTGGCGTTTAGTGGACTCGTTGGGGAAATTGTGTTTATTTTGTTAACTTTTAAAGAGAAGCGTTAAGTGAAAAGTTAAGGAACATGAACGCAGCGGAGTCCAGGAGAAAACGGTTCTGAGATGGTTTCATTATGACCGAACTGCTGTGGATTCTCACCTGGCTGCAGCTGGCGCTGACAGGTCAGTTCAAAGTTTACCAACCAGAAACACCTGCATTATTATGATTCTCTGAGCTTTTTATGTTTTATTTATTTATTTATTTATGAGCTCATTGTGGACCCATGTACTGTAACACATGCTCAAATCGCAGACAGCTCTCTCAAGTCTGGGCAGTGGCATCTAGAGTGTCACTTCCGGTGACAGGAGCCACTGCTTGGTTCTGGCAGCTGACACAGATTCTGTGGCCTATTTAAGTACATGCACACAAGCAGTCACTAATTTGGTGGTATCTGTCACCGAATCTGTGGCAGCTGTATGGACATATTCTTTTTATTATGGTTTTTATTGATTTGTTTGTAGTAAACTTATTTACATCCATATTTAATATTCAATCTGTCACTGAATCTGTGTCAGCTTCCTGCAGCCGTGGCAGCTGACACGATTTGAGCTCAAGTGTGTTTTACTTTTTCACGATTCCTTACATTTCAGCCTCAAAGTTCAAAGTTTTTATTGGTTTTTTTATGTGACAGACTACTATAAACAGAGCAGGGAAACTTGCAAATAATTTGAAACTGTGACATGTATTTGTTTTCAAGCTAACGGTGGATATTTATCGTATTTACCTATTTCTCATCATGATTATAATTTTTATTTATTGTCGTCATGATAAATTCAATCCTGTCCCACAGTGTTGCAGCCATTTTCATAAATCATCCATATATACACTAAAAAGAAGAGGAGACAAAATACTTCCTTGTCTGACCGCATTCCTTATTTTAAAAGGAGCTGACACACAGTTATCCCATCATATGTACATTAACTGATACATGAACCAAAAGGACAAAATTCTAACAATAGATCTGGGAACCTCTCTGTTGTGTAGCTTACAAAATAATTTTTCATGATTAACCCGATCAAAAGCATTCGAGGCGTCAATAAAACACATAAAAATTGTAGGGTTGTGAGAATTATGCAAATCTAAAATCTCTTTCAAAGCGAAGACACACATATCTGTGCCATGCAGTGATTTAAAACCAAACTGAATATCCGAAGTAAGGAGAAAATGTTCTATCTTACTTAATATAGAACATTTTCTATATTAATGTTCACTATAAGTAGTGCACTATCCAAGTTTCTCCATAAACTTGGATAGTGCCCTGGCTAAGGCTTTGGGCCGATAATTATTTGTTTTCCCAGCTTTATCCTTTATATTAGGCACTAATATAACAGATAAAAATGAATAAGGCAAAATGCCATGGACTAAAAACTGTGGACTAAAACACAGAGCAAGCAAAGGAAACAGGTTTCTGCTTACTATTTTTTTCCGCTGTTTGTTCAATGAAAGCATGAAAAAATTCAAAAACTGTAGTCACAATTTGCAGTTTAATTGTATGAATCACATTTCTTTATATGACTTATGTCCTAAAGAAGTGCATTACAGAGAGGAATGTTTTTCAAGAGTAGTATTTGTGTTTGTGGGGCTTTTATTGCTGTGACACACAGTCATGTAGCCATGCAGTTTCCTAAAAAAAGAAGCAATAAGTAGTTCATCTTGCATTGTTATCACAGTTACGGTTGCTACAAATGATGAATTTAGTTATTCTTGACAATTAATTGGATACAATTATTTCTATTTATATCATCATTTCTTTATTTAAAATTTTTATCTTTATGTTTTTATTATTTTTAATCATTTTTAAGTTTTATACTTATTTATTTTTAGTCATTTTTAGTTTTATTTTTTAAAATCATTTTAAATTTTTTGGTTCTGTGTATAGGGTGAGTGAGAGATGCTTTTCAAAACATCAAATTTTATTTTATTTTATCTTGTTTCTGCTATAAAGTAAAATACTAGAAACAAGACATTATTAGTAACAGTAATAAATTATATATTAGTGAATTGGAAGTCTTTTTTAAGTTATTTTTGGATTGTTTTTAGCTGGAAAAGTATGAAAACTTGGAAAAGTTTTTGAATTTTACTGTTGAAAAAGTGTACAAAACAAAACTGAACTATAGCAGATGATCTGTAAAGAAATCACTTTATTTTTTCCCATGATTGAAAATAGATTTTCCATTAAAACTTGCATTTTGTCTCACCGTTCTGGTTGTTTTTGTGTTGCAGCTCTGAGTGGGCTCCCAGAACCACGAAACATCAAGGTGACCGTGGATGAGTCGGGTTACATGCTGAGATGGGAACCCGGAGCGGGAACCCCCAATGGGACGTCTTTCAGCGTTCAGACCTCCAGGTGAGTCTCACCTGGTGACGTGTTTGAGTGGAAACCGCTGCAGGCTGTTGTGGTTTCAACGGGAGAAACGGTGCAGATGAGTCAGTGTTTGTGTTGAGAGACTCACACCTAGAAAGAAAACCGGAGGACCTTGAGGAGTTTCACTTCAGGAAATGTTTCCTAAACAAACCTGCAGCCGCTACCCGGGAATCCGGATAACATCAGATTTCAATTAAAGCTACTGGGACCAAATCACTTTATCAGCCGTTTCACCTACAGTCACACAGCTTATTAATCACCTACTTTACTGCATTAACAGATATAATCAATACCAGTTTGTTAAAATCCTGTCTGAATGTTGAATTTAATTGAACTTTCCATTAACAATTGTTATGACAAATCTAAATGAGGAAATGTGTCTGTAGTTACTAAAACTTCACTTTATGGTTATATTTGGTAAAACAACACCTCAACAAACTATTAATACACCTTAGTAAGCTTGTTGCAATAAGCAATAAATCAATTAATCGCATGATTAATTAAAATGAGCTTGATAATTTCCATTTGCAAGATTATTTCTCTATTTCTACCAAAAACTGGATGACAAATTTTGTTTAGAGGCTTCAGTATCCATTTTATTTGTTGTTTTGTTTATTTATTTCATATATTTAAAAAGTCTTCCAGTTCCAGACTTACATTTTTTGTTAAAATTAAAATCTAATGATCTTTGAGAGGGTGAACTTACTTGTCTTCTGCCATTACCGTTATATTATTTACTCTAAACATCAGTATTATGGTTTATCTCAATAACTTCTGGGACAATTTATCATCCAGCTAAATTTTGTTATTGAGACAGGCCAAAATAATTTTTGGATAATAAGATTTCAGTTTATTATTATTATTTCAGTTGCTAGGTGACGGATGGAGCTCTGCTGGGGTTGCTAGGTGACGGATGGAGCTCTGCTGGGGTTGCTAGGTGACGGATGGAACTCTGCTGGGGTTGCTAGGTGACAGCTCAGTTCCAGGCAGTTCTGAGTTTTGAAATGGCTTGTTTTCCACGCACTGAAAAACATTAAATTATTTCCAAAAAACAGCTGGGTGATGTTTTTAAGGGTTTTGGTTGTTTTTAGAAATAGTTGAGACCCAAATGGAAGTATGGTTAAAAAAAACCATCCAAAATATGGATAATAAGATTAACCTATGGATAAAAAGAACCTATTAATTTTTTATAATAGGTTCGCTTTAAAAAACTGCTCCTTTAGTTAAAGGGAAGAAAAAATAGCTCAGTTTAGATACCCTTAGATTGTTTATTTATTTATTTTTTTAATTTGAGACTCATGGTGAACGTAGACATTAAAAATTATTTCAGCCTCTTGTTTTCTGCTTGGTTTTCCCTCTCCAGAGAGAACCATAAGTCCATCCCGGTATCCGGCTGCCAACAGGTTCAGAATCCACTGACCTGCAACCTGACTGAAACATTTGGACTCCTACTGAATAGCTTTGACATCAAGGTGCAGGCTCACCTGGGGAACCATTCATCCGAACCAACCCAACTTAAAGAATATAAACCAATGGGTGAGTTACCTCCATGTTTGGACCAGGGCTGGAATAACTTTGGTATTGAAGAGGCTTCTTTGTCTGATTCACTTTGTTTTTTTTGTTGTTTTTATTAAAATGGTTATTTCATGTTATTTTATTTCAAAAGGGAAAATGTGCATTGCATGATATGACAGAGTTAGCCATAAGAGCTAGTTTTCATCTGCAGTCCCTTAAGGTACAATAATATAAAAAAACAAGTTTCAGTAATACTTTATTTGAAGCATTACTCTGTCATAAACATTACGTAACACCTGTTATGAACATGAGGGAGTCTTCATGAATGTCTGACATTTTCAATGCAAGATTGCATTATTTAGCATTATTTGGTAAATAAAATTTTTATGCAAAGTTGCATTAAAACCTACATTACAAATCAAGTAAAAGAGTCAACTCCGCATTAAAAGTATCATTATTTTACCGAAAGACACTTGATGTCTACACTGTTGACACTACAGTCATAAACGTTAATGAAGACTCCTTCATGGTGTCGTGTCAATCTGATGCTCAACCCTTCAAATAAAGTCTTACTTTAGCTTCTTCCAAAAAAAAGGAATAATGATGAACGCAGCGCATTTTTTATCAAAATGAATATATTAAGTTACAAATTTAAGAAGAATAAAAAGCACAAATGTGCACCACAGTACATAAAATCAGAATCGCATGGAGTTTTTCCTTTACATTTCATTTCCTCATAGTTGGTTGGTTAGTTTGCTTTTAAATTCTGATCTGAGGTTTGTTGTTTTTCAGTATCAAATGAAAACAATCTGAGGAGCGATGACACTCCTTTAAATGGTTCACGTTCACTTTAACAATCGCCTCGGGGAAACTTTCATAATTTACGACATGTTTGCACTCATCTGATGACTGAGCTTTGCATTATGGTTGGTGAATCATGTGATCGTGTCTCTGCCCTGCCAGCTCACCTGCCTCTGCCCAGGCTGAACGTCACATCCTGCAGCACCAAACTCTGCCTCAGCTTCCAGGCTCCATACTCGCGCTTCCAGGAGACTTACGACATGATCCAATACGAGCTTCGGATCACGAGCAGCAACACAGACAAACCCGAGGTACCGACTTATAAATGGAGCCGGTTTCAGCAGCCTGTTAGCTTTCTGTTAGCATCATTAGAACCTAAAGGAGTTAAACTTTTATACGACTTGATGAGCATGAATCACAAATATCTTCATGTGATGTGGTTTAAAAAGCCTGCAGCAGCATGAGGTTACCACGGGATTTATTCAGGATATCAGAAGAAGAGATGTTTCTCTTCCTATAAATAATATAAATGCAGGAATTGTTTTTAAGTTCAGAGATAAAATCATTTGAACCTCCACTGCAAGTGAAGATTATTGGTAAGATATGGAAACTAGAACCTCAACTCGTATTAAACGTATTGAACTTTAACAATGACTTTAGTCTCATTATGCTGTTATAACCTGCTGCAAACGATTAATCATGATTAATCGATGGTTGAAAAAATCACCAAGTTAGTAAGCGATTAATTGTTAACTGGAGCAAATGGATTCAAAAACATGCTAAAAGCTGAGCAGTAATTAACCCAAACTCTACAAAATGTAGATAAGTTTTACATTTAAGATTAAAAAACTTTCTGTAAACATGTTTTACTTTATACGTATGTGGCGGTTTTATCTTCAGGAAGACCTTGGAGGTTAGTGTTTGTTGATGCCATGATGGTTTCCACTATGTGTAGTAACTATATTTGACGTTTGAAGAAGGGCTGAAATGATTAATAGATTATTGGAATAATCTGTAATTAATTTAGTAATCAATTAATTGCTAACTGGAGTAAACTGATTAAAAAATAGGCAATTCTTAGTCCAAGTAGATCTACATCTCTACTTGGACTAACACCAGCATATTTAAGCTCGCTCTCGCATAGATCTGTTATTTCCCATTCTTTACGCTCTAATGACATTATTCTTCTGCATGTTCCACGTGTTCGAACTGAAAAAGAGAAGAAAGCATTCAGTGTGTCGGCTCCTACAGCCTAGAATCGGCTCCAGTATGAGCTCAAGATGTCGGAAACTATTTCATTGAACTTATTTCGAGCGGTTCTTAAAGATAGGCAACAAGCTTCTATGAAACAGTGTCACTGCTTTTAAATTGTTTTTATTGTTTTATATTTGTGCATATGTATTAATTGGTTTTATTTTGTAACCAGGTTGCTGTGTATTGCAGATTTCTGCCCAGGTCCCTCTTGAAAATGAGATCCAGATCTCAACGGGGTTTACCTGGTTAAATAAAGGAAATTTT
>CAEFZY010012661.1:0-12593 GCA_903066815.1 Brachyrhaphis roseni
GACACAGAACTAGAAGTAAATACACAGAAAAACACAGAGAACTCGAAAATAAACACTGAAAAACACAGAACCTGACAAAATCAGATCATCACACAACTCTGCTGTGAAAAATAACTGCATTTTGAGTCACGTTTTTTTATTTCTAACATATACAATTTTAATATTAATTAAATGTATATAAATTAAATTGAAAATATTGTTGTGTTTTTATTTTTTGCAATCAAAGTGATTGTCATTGAACTAAAAACTAACAAACAACTAAATTCTTGTGAATAATTAAATCATTTATTTTGATATGTCATGCAACAATAGCAACTTATAGAGGAAAAGTTGTTTAAATATAAGAAAAGAAGCAGGAAACAAAACTACTAACCTTGCACGCAATGAATGACGTCACAGATTAACAGCCAATCCGGTGCACAGCGTCAACACTGGTTGCGTGAAAACATGGCGGAGAAAGAGGAAGAAGTCTGCTTCAAAAAGGTAGGAGCGGGAACGTCGCTCAAATTTCAAGTTTTTATCGACTTGTTTCAGGTTTAAATATACTCAAAATAACTCGTGCCATATCCTTCTTGTATGCTTACGTTACAAGTCCTTCCACCTTCAACAGACCTAACTACGAAAGCACTGTTTGTTGTTTAACTTTAGACCAAACAAATGGCAAATTATACATTCGCCGAATTCAAGTTCGTTTCTTAAGCATTTAATAACGTCCTAAATATTCTGTGCTTGGCTTGACAACATCTGGAAATCCCGATGGCGTTTCACAGAATGTAATTTTTAAAAGGTAAGTCTGTTTGTTACAGAGAAGCAAGTAAAACAACGAAAGCTTCTAAATAGTATTTAGTAGCAAAGGAATTTGCTTAATTCCTTTAACTAAGCAAATTCCTTAATTTTAATTTAATTCGCTTTAAAGGAATTTGCTTCTTTTAAAGCAAATTCCACGAATTACAGGTCTGCTCACTAAATGAAAATTAACAGAAAAGAAAACAAAACACCTGGCATCCCATTCATGTATGTAGTGCACAGTTAAACTTAACTTATTGAATTACTTGTTGACGTTTTTATTAATATTCTAATTTAGTGAGATTTATTTGTACTCTTCTTCACTATGCTGTCATGTTCTTTTACAGGAAACCGTGAGCAAACTCCTGTGCAGTTCCTTTAAAGAGGACAAAACCAGATGTGAGTTTCAGAACAGTGTTCTATTTTTATTATTGGTAATTTGATGACAAAACTGAATAAATCTTTGTGTTATAGTGGGCAGTGATGCTACGCTACTCATGAGAGAAATGCTGAAAGTATTTGTGCAAGGTGATGATTTCAGTGTCTAGATTACATGAGTTACTGTACTCAAGTTAAGTTGCACAGCAATAAAATTCTTTGGTCATTGTCAGAGGCTGCTTTGAGATCGCTGAAACAAGCTGAATCTGAGGATTGCAACCAAGTTGAGATTGAGCATTTTGAAAAGATCCTGCCTCAGCTGGTAAGTTGCTCAACAGGTTCTGGACTTTTTGTGATTTGGTATGCTTACACATAGCCATTGTAACTTTAATAAAATTTTATTCAACTTTTAAGTAAGAACTGGTTTAGTAATGTATGCGTAATGGATCAGATAGGAAAATTGTGATTTTGGTTAAGATTTAAAGGGGCAGTATTGTGTTTTTTTTTATAGGCACAAAATGACATTTTATTGTATAAACAATTGAATATGTTAACTTCTGTTATGAAAATGAAATATATAATATGCAATTTTACTTTGTACCGTATTTTCCGGACTATAAGTCGCTCCGGAGTACAAGTCGCACCAGCCATAAAATGCATAATAAAGAAGGAAAAGACATATATATGTCGCACCGGAGTATAAGTCACATTTTTGAGGGAAATTTATTTGATCAAATCTAACACCAAGAATAGACATGTCATCTTGAAAGGCAATTTAAAGTAAAAATAGAATAGAGGCAACAGCAGGCTGAATAATTGTACGGTATACTAACATTACATGACACATGAACAACAAACTGAGAACGTGCCTGGTATGTTAACATAACATAATAAGAGTTATTCAGATAACTATAGCATAAATAACATGCTAACAAGTTTACCAAACCATCTGTGTCACTCCAAATCACTAAACGCAATGAAATCTTCATCCTCGGTGTAGCTTCTGAACAACTCCGCTATCTCCGGAGGTAGAATAGCACAGGCCTAGAACGCCCTCTTGCGGTTTAATGTGAAAATAACATGTGATATGATATAATAATGTGTTAATAATTTCACACATAAGTCTCTCCAGAGTTTAAGTCGCACCCCGGCCAAACTATGAAAAAAACTGCGACTTATAGTCCGGAAAGTACTGTAATTTAACACCTTGAAATTGGGGCTCTTTTCCTTTAAAAAATACTGCTCTTTCTGGAACTCCACATTCAGGAAGTTATCACAACATCACTCCTCTATTAACCCCTTAATAGCGTTTTTTACAGCTTTGCACTGGTACTGGAAACTGCAACTCCGAGGAGGAGTTACACCCCAGAGCGGCTCTAGGCCCACCCAGGCGTTTTGCACAGCTTAATGGTTGCCATGGGAGATTAAAAGATTTCTCAGACATCCATGAAAAAATCAAGCCATACTCCAGCTATGTTTTTGATTAAAGAATAACATCATAACATGATGTGGAGCTCAAAAAAGTCAATTTTACATAATACTGCCTCTTTAACTAAAATGAAATGGAGGTGTCATGTAAATGTAGCTGGAATCAAGTTAAAACAAATTCATCCAATTTCTTTTCAATCCAAAAATCGAAGTTAAACAGTAAATGTGTACTTTTTGAATAAAAGTTTTACTTTTAACTTGCGGTTTTTCATTTTGTTTCCTTCTGCAGCTTCTGGATTTCTAGTTGAACCACAAGATGGAGCTAGAGGGCAGCTAGCAAGTTACTACAAGCTTTTGTTTTTGAGATTTTTTTTTTTTTTTTTGGAGTAAAAATACCTTCCAAATTAAATCTGAGGTCATGTTGATATTCCTGTCATGTGTTTATATATGTATTTTTTTCAGATTTAAATTTAAAAACCCCACAGTGTTGTCCAAATGTAACCCCACTTCCACCAATAAGGGCCACCTGTGCTCATCTATGGAACAACAGGTGCTTCCAGCATGCTCCATGGCGCCCTTCATCAAAGCCTCCAGGAGCAGTTGGAAGCAATTAGAGTAATAAGGGGAGCAGCCAGTCCCTTAGATGATGACAAGTGCCAGGAAAAAAAAGGAGTACCCCCTCTGGCCACTTTGAAGTTCCCTTTTGCTGTCCTGCGATGTTTGGTTAAAGGTAGGGGGAAGTGCAAAGGGGTCCTCTGGCACAGGGAGGTAAGTTGAATGGCAGTGCGTGTGCATGTGTGTGTGTGTGCATATGTTAGCCAAACACGGCCAAAGACCACACGCATAGAGATTCTGTTTGAAAGGAAACATAACAAAACACATCGGAACATGGTCCAAGAGGAGCAGGGTGTAATTCTGAAGGTAAATAAACAAAACAGGCGAGGAGTAGAGGTGCTCTCCGCTTTCATCACAGCAGAGAGAAGGTGGGTGGGAGGGGAAGCTGGGCCTACCGGAGAGAGGCTAATGTGGGGTTTTTTAAACCCAAGTGGCTCTTATGTTTTTCCACCAGCGGTGTGTTTGACCAAAGTGTCTTTACTGTGAGTCAGCATAGCTGTACAACACCTCACTGTGTTTATTTGTGTGCCTCTTGGGTGACTCACTGCACTCGCATGCAGCTGGAAGCAACTTAAGTGAAAGTCAAGAATCCAGGCCTGGATAGGTGTTCAAGGACACGGCACCTGGAGTTTGACCTAGAACCATTTATAATTTAAAAGGCCCAGGCTGGATTTGTTTCCCCCTGGTGTGATCTCCAAAGAAGACAATCAGGAAGAGTCGAGTTTGGGTGATGTGACGTTTTAGAGATTAGTATAAGGTTTATCAGGGCAGACACCTCAATTTTGATTAGTAAAGACAACCATTTTTATTCTTTGGCGTAACACTACCTTTGAACTCCCCTCAAACTTTGTCATTGCCACATTTGTTACATGTAAATGTCCTTTTTTTACCTCCTGAAGAAGACTATTTTCCTTGACTTCTTTCTTCCATCGATGAGAATTCTGTACTTGCACTACCATATGACTCCTCTGCTTATGCATCCTAATGGAACAAATTACATCTGAAGGCAGTATTATTAAACATGCGAAAACAGTTAAGACAAAGAATGGGGAGGGGCGTTAAAGTAATGAGTTAAAGCTTTTCTTCATCCTGCATTAAAGGCAGGGAGTGTCGACAGACAGTCCAGACGCCTTGGAGAAGCTCCGGAGTGAGAAGCTATTCCCGGGAGACAGAGGCTGATCTGTGTCCAGCTTTCTTTCTTTCTTTCTTTATTCTGGGACTGCCTCAAATATGACATACAAATACTCATGTAATTTTAGCCAGTATTAGTATTGATTTTAAACTAATTTGCCTGGCAAAATTATTTCTGACATGTTGGTTTTGCATTTTGGGCAGTTTAGCAACATCACAGTTTATAATCTATTAAGTCCCGTGAATTACCAGCTTTTTACATAAATAAAAAAGAATTACGTACAAAGCTGGTATCAGGAATCATGATTTATAAAAATGTTTTCCTGAGGTGGAGTTGACTTGATTATTGTGCAGAGTCCCGGTGAGGAGACGTCAGGATTATATCGGATTTCTCTCCTTAATTCTCCTCTAACTAGTCTGCGGTTACTCTTTCTGACGCAGTTTTCCAACTTTCCGTCACCTCAAAACTTCTCAGGTCCAAACGAAAGCTCAATATGTGACAAGTCAACATAGCACACCCACTTCTGTGACTGCTGGAGTTTTGCTTTAGCAAAAGCAACATTTTAATACAGTTTGAACAGTTATATTCATTTCATAAACAAGACATAGCTACACTTTTGGACAGGCCTGCTTCTGTCATCAATCATCATAACTGATGATAGATTGATGACAGATGCAATCTATCATCAATGATAATGACATCATTGCACCCTATCATAAATTTGATAGGGTGCGGATTTAAGTTTGTACATTTTATAAAGCAGTCAATTATTAGAAGACCCTCACAACTGTAAACCACAGTAAAGTAGCATTTACCATTTGACGCATCAGCAGAATAAAATGAGCTTCCTTTAAGGATCTGTCAGCCTATTGGCTGGAAAGGAAACTCATAAACAAGTTTTTCTCTAAGACATTTGCAAGGAGTTTTCTGTCCCTTCAGAAAGTATCACAATTTGGCTCAAAGGACTGGAAAAAGAAGCAAAGTGCCCTGTTAGAAATTTGTACAACGCGCCAGATATCTGAGTGTAGTCCAGGTAAAAAATACCTCATAGGTCCTGAAGTGGTACCCATCAAACACCAGTGATGACATCAATGGAAAGGGTATGCCAAAAAAACGGCTAGATCTGCCGTAAAAGCAGAGTGGAAAAATGCTGCAAACAGATGAGCCAAAGTATGAGGCATTTATGAGACAGAACAAATGAAAATGTATATAAACAATGCTCATGGCTCATGGTGGAGTCAGTATGATGGTCTGGGGGTACTTCAGGTGCAATAAAATGGGAATTGTACAGATTGAAAGGCACATTGAGGAAGTAAGGCCATCACTGATTTTTGCAACAACACCCTGTAGATAGCATTTTATAGAACCAATTTAGTCCTACATCAGATGATGAAATAAAATACACCTCCAAAATATGTAAAAAAATCTGTAAAGTAGAAAAACCAGATTCTTTACGTGATCTGAATCCTATTGTTGGGTCAGCCAATGAAACGGTCAGTCAATGAAGCCAATCTAACTTATGGGATGTGCGTCTGGTAACATTGAACAAAATCCACTCAGGGCACCTTTGAAAATTAGGCTACACACCTACTTATGAATACAAAGACTGCTGAACCAATTCAACACTTCTATTAAAATCCAAATTTTTACCTGTGATTGTCTATCCAATTCATGTATAATAATTTCTACTCAAACTCATTTTAATATGTTTCCAAAGAAAACAGAAATATTATTAGGTGATCCTAAACTTTTGAGCGACAGTGTTTCCATAAAATAATCTGTGTTGAGGCTCTGTTTGACTGATGACTGAGACCTTATCTGTACAAAGCTGGAGGAAATAAGCAGTTATCCAAGTGTTTTATAATTTTTTTTATTTTGTCTTTTTACAAAGACAACAAATCAAGATTCCTAATGCAGCAACAGGTGTCATGTACCGTAAGTGACACTTTTAATCTCCTTGGCTTCAGCTACATATTCATATGAGAACGTGAATATGACGCCATAAGATGCATCTGTTCTTGAACGTATGTGCTTGTAAGAATGCTACACTTCATCTAGGGCTGCGATGCATTAGTGCTCAGGAGACAAGAGGCCCTTGTGGCCCCCTCATGGGCATGGAACTGTCTAACCATGGAGGAATGCTGAAGGGGACTCGAAGTTAGTGCATTCCTCTTAGATGCCCCATGCTAGACTCTCACTAATGTTTATTGTTAAGAAAATAAATATAAACAATCCCTGCTGCAGATGTTTACTGTCCATGCATCTCGCAGGAAGCTTGCGTGTGAAGAGAATACAAATGCATACACAGCATCTCTGATGAATGTGTATATTTATTCAGGACATGTAGGTTTGTGGGAGGCCCAGGGCCCCTATAAGGGGCCTGGGGTCCTTGGGCTAAGCTTTGTTAAGGAGCCACGAGGCCCACGCTGGGGATGATTAGAACATACCTGGCAGTTTGAGCCACTTGGGTGCTCTGCTGGGATCACTTCTAAATGGTTGTGGCGCTTGGCTGTTAGTCTGAGGCTGGGGATGGTCTGCTGCTGTGCTCTGTGTATCAGCCGGAGCTTTGGTAGCCACGGGGTGCGGAAAAGATTCTTCCGGAACCAGTGAGGTGGATGATAAGGTCGAAGACCTTGGCACGCAGCTGAAGAAGGAAAAGGGGAGCGAGAGAGATGTGCAATTAGGCCTGCAGCTGGGTTATTTCTGGAGCACTGTACTACTACTACTACCTGAATTGCATTACCTTCACCCTCCACCTCAGGGCCCCTTTCCTCCCCATTTGCACTCCTCTGTGTGGTGGCCTCCATGGTCAGGGGGATAGGTGGTAAAAACAGGGTAATCCCCTTACATAACGGTGCACAAACTCAACAAAACAAGACCGTTCAATTAATTTCATTGTGCATCTAAAAATAGAGACCCAGTTTAGACGAAGTGACGTCAAAACATGTGTGGGGGGTAGAGGTCAGCAGAGCACTCTATTTTTAGAACTCTTCAAAAGTGGCGATTTAAAAAAATACTCGCAAGATCTGTCGATCATGATTAAAGAAGCTGTGAACATGAAGGTCACGCATTAGGACTGATGAAAGGACTGATGTTAAAAAAGGAGCCAAGGTAATGACAGAAATCTCTTTAGCTGCTGGCTGGTGGCACAGTGTGTGGTTGGCTTTTGTGAGACTTGTTAACAGACTTTATCAGAAGACGTGGAAAGCCCTGAGTGAAAGGGTAGCAATCTCTGCAGTACCACTAGAATGGACAAACAAGCCGGTGTCTTGAATTCTGTCTTAATTTAAAGAAGGCTAGAAACTATACCACAAGGCCAAATAAACATTAATACTGACATATTTTCCCTCAAAAACATCTAGAATATATCCTAAGCCGGTGTAAGCAAGTGTTTGCATAAGGTCAAGCTCGTCCATCTAAGGTTTCCTCCACAGATCCAGCATGCTAGCTGTCTGTCCTCACTGTGGTCAGGGGCACCGGAACTCTAAATTAGCCCCGGTGAGTCAACAGAACCGCTTTCATGTGGACAATGTAGACAAGACCTCTCGTCAGATTGTAAGAAAGGTCATGACGTAAGGGTTAGAGGTCAGCACGCAGTGTTGGTCCTTGTCTTTAACAGCTTCCTCTCTGCTGTGTTGTGCAAACCTGAGCTGTAATCCCTTGTGATGCACTTCAAAGCAAAGAGTTTGCCGCACCCTTCCGCAAAGGAGAGGAACCAGGACTCTGCTCCGCTTGGATTTGGTAGGGAGGCAATGCTGAGGTAAATACATGCCAGGCAGAGGCTGCTTCAGATCGTCAAAACCAAATCCTGAGGAGAATCAAAACACAGAAAGATTGTTCATGTAATTTTCTTTAAGGAAAGAAAAAAATAAGCATGCTAATTTTGTTTTAAGTGTTTTACTGTCACACTGAAAATAAATCGGAATTCCTTGAAACATCATAGAAAACGGCGTAATCTTTAAGCGAAAGGTAAATCCTACTTTTATTTTAAAATAGAAACCTGAAAAAAACATGGTGCTCGTTTGTATTTGTCAGCACTTCTGAATGAAATCCAGGGCAAGTTCTGTTGTGGGGAACTACAGGATGATGGCACAAAGAACACTTCTTTATGAAATCAAGAAAGTTCTGGATGACCCTCAGCTTTCTCTTCACTGTTGTTGCTTTACAACAGTTGTTGCTTTACAACAACAGTGAATTCAGTCTGAGGCTTCTTCAAACCATACAGACTGCTGTGATCCTTCCTGTTCACAGCCATTAGCATCTACAACAACTCTTTTGAAGAACTTTAGTTAATATGAGTTACAACAACATTCAGTTTCCCTTTGGGATTATTAAAGTATTATTGAATATTAATTAAATAAAATTGAGCAAAAGAAAATGCTGACCTTTCCAAGGCAGGTATATTGCACAACTCTCTACTGGAAATGCTCTACCTTCATCTTTCAGAAGTGAACAAGGTACTTCTCATTTTCAGACATGAAACAAGAGCTCTCGCCAAAAACAGCAATGGAGCAGATCCACTCCCAATGAACTGTAGTTATTTTGAAAAAGCATCTCCTGGAAAAACAACAATAAATTTAAAAGGGCTTCAAAGAGGCCGCTTGTGCTCTCATTTCTCTTTGCGTAAAACAAAGCATTGACATGCTCAGAAACCACTCCGTTTCTCAGGCCTTGATGAAATAGTGATCAAGCAGCACACTGAGAGGCGAGTCTTTTGAATTTGACTTACTGTCCAGAAGACTCACTGTTGAGAGACTGATCGTTTTTTTTTTTTAATCTTTTAAAATCTCTGACTTAATCTTCTCCTTAATATGGTCATAATTTAGAGCAATGGACATAAAAGGAACCACGAATATGTCGACAAATCAGGTGCATCCCACACTGTTGGATGGAAATCAGTAAACAAAAGTCACAGCCAGTTAGAGCTGAGTCAAGACATGTTGAAGAAAAAGCAGATGAACAAAGCAGTCTGCGTGCACCTGACAATGTTTCCTCAGTAGAAGAGGGAGCTTTTCAGTCCATCACACCCTTTACTTAAATACTACAGTCTGCTCATAGTGCTGAAGAGAGTTTCTTGCTTACAATATTTTTGGATGCATGCGATGCCATATGTAAAAAAAAAAAAAAAAATGCAGTTCGTAGTCATCAAACATACATTTTCTCTGTTTATATATTATTCTTGTTTTGATGAAATCACACCATCTAAATGCAAACAAATCTGTGGATGTATGTGGCCTGGATCCACAAACTTCTTCTGGTTTGGGGGAAGATGCTGTGTTCTTATTATTTCCATCTATCTTTTTTTGGCAGCGGTAGAGTTAATGTCTTTGCCATTTCTGCTTAGGCTTGCTCTACTAAGCAAAAAAAAAAAAAAAATCTAAGTAAGTCCCTCTGCATTTAGCTTTGTGATGACATTGCACAGAGATCCTTCTGGTCATCCATCATTTTGCGAATTTCATTCCAGTTCTAAAAGTAAAGGGGACTTTTTTCTGGCTGTAGTGTCCAAAGTCTTTGCCATGAAAGTCAAAGTAGTCAGGTTCAATGTATACCTGGTCACAAACTTGTTAATTGATTTTGCATGAAATATTTTATTTTTACCATTTAATGAAAATTTGAGAAATGTTGATATAGCAAGGTATTCTGAATTTTGTAGAAAATGATGGAAGGGGCTTTGGACTTTGGCTTCTTAAAAGAGAGACATACAATTTCCTAAACTGTTCTGACTCCATTGCTTTCTACAGGTAAGCCAAAAGTATTTATGTCATTGCCAGATTTGGATTTAAAGTAATCTTTTAATTTACCAAAATGTCTTTTCTGACTGGATGTAATTTTAACATTTTGGAGCGGCTCTGCCAAAGTCCTGACTTGATTCAAGCAAAGAATCTATGAACGGGCAAAGATTAAGATGACGGCAAAGGGGCTTTCCAAACTCAAATATTTGGAGGTTGTTTCCAAAGATACATTCTGTAATACCAGTGGAAACATAAAAAGTGGGACAGCAAGAGGAAAGAAAACATGAACTAATTTAGAGCTTAACTTTATTTTCTCGATTTAGAAAAAAAACTTAGTCACTATTTCTATGAACAAGTTTAATCAAGCTTCAATAATGTCTGCTTTTTGGTAAACATCTCTTGATATTTTTACTACATACAATTTTATAAAAGCAATTTTAATGTTGTCTGCAACTTGTTTTAAAGACCTCACATAAGTAAACGTAATTTTCTAAGTGTCTATCTTCATTAACTACCTGGACTGGGGGGACAGATTTGCACCTTCCTACTGCGGTCCCAGGCTCCCTAAATTTATTCTAAGGGCTTTGAATGGACTCCAGGCCACACTTTGGATACTCCTGACAGAATATCTTACCAGATCATTGGAAATGTGAGTAATTTCTGTTTACTGATTTATCCACATCAAAGTCTCAAAAGAAAAGGAATTATTCAGTCTTTAATGCTGTTTGAAGCAATAATTAAGAAATAAAAACTAGACATGCATAATGCATGTCTGGGGATGCAGTGAATTTCCTACTGCATCAATAAAAATAGTGTGCCAAGTTTGGAACATTTCACCAGTACAACTGATATGAAAACAGCTGCAGAGCATCATGCAGCCACCACCATGCTGGTAAGATGTTTGTAAGTTTAAAAACTTCACCTTCACTTCTGCAGACATTAAAGATATACAGTTTGTACAAAAAATTGTTAATTATTCAGTTCTTAGTTTGATTCTTCAAATTATAAAACGTTTCCACATAAACCAGAAGTTTTTACATCTGCAGATTCAAATTTCAGTGGAGCTTGAGGGTGTCAGTTTTTATGAAACTTATTTCACTGGTCATTTGAATTTCATCTGAGGAAATTCAGATGATTGAAACTTGGACACTTCATCACAACTGGAGGATACAAAATATCCATGGTGGAAATACAACTTGCAAAGGTACATTTAACCAAATATTAGTGTAGGTGTACAGATATGGGGTGTAAATGCAGTTTAACTTGAGGAATTACAAAGAATATGCTATTACTTTAAACTTGTGCATCCACTAGTTGTTTTTCATTCATTCAAGTTGTTTTTGTATGATCATTTCAAGCCACCAGAAGAATGGCTAATAATAACAAATAAAATCTTAAATTCACTATGACATCCAAATCTATGATGAGTGGATGCAAAGTTTTGACCAGTTCTTTTCGCACCCACTCATACAGCACACATTTTTTGATGTTTGTGAGGGTGACAATATATTGTGACTGGCATACTTCCATTAAAAACTAATCCGATTTTTACAACCAAATAACTAGCTGAAGCTGTTGGAATTTGCCGTGATTCATTGCATAGACTAAGGAGCTTCAGGACGCCCTTCAGTGGATGTGTAATATCCTGCATCCTGCTTCGGTCAGGCGGCACAACCATGACACGTCTCAGTGGTCAAAGAGAAGAGGCCAGGTGTCTTCTGGACTTCTTCCTGTCCCCCACAATCCAATGGTGATGTTCCTCATTATTGGCACCAGAGGTCCGCCACCTTTTACACAGTACCCTGGTTCACTGAGCCAAGAAGCCGCATGGAAATGAGAACTTAGTTAACCACTGCATAGATGAAGAAATTAGATCAAAACATGAAACAGTTAATTTATTTTTACCCTTTTGAGCTACAGCCATCTGCAAGGTATTTACCATCACTAATTAATATGACTCCATAACAATATATCCATGTTCTATCCAGCTTGTCCAAACTATTTGACATGTGGGTTTTAGTGGAATCCAATACTTATTTTATTTGAAATGTGTTTGTGATTATATTTTTTAAAGTCAAATCCTGGGTCTTTTTCTGCTTTGACCGAATGGTGAACTTTAAAAAGTGTTCTAAAGTATCATAAAGACATATTTCACAGAATTTCTGTTATATTTTTTTAAAACACAAATCATAAAATAGAAATAAAGCTCAATAGAACAGAACCATTTTTATTTTTGATATCTGCATAAACATAAAAGTTATAAGCAATGACAACAGAATAACGTCTGGAAAAGTGAAACCAAAGATCTATTCAACAAAAATTACAACATAGGAAAATAATAACCAGAAAGATCAGCCACAGAAATAAAGTATTAGATTTCTATCAGACCCCTGTAACTTTGGTGGAAAAATATATATTGCAGTTTTAAAGTTATACTAGGGTGACCAGACGTCCTCTTTTTCCCGGACATGTCCTACTTTTCAGACCTAAAAAAATGTCCGGGGGGAATTTAAAAATCGTCC